>CABFPE010000021.1:1936820-1959079 GCA_900660155.1 Hofstenia miamia | reverse complement strand
TTACATATATGGTTATGTATAGGGAAATAATAAACCTTTTGTTCATAATTCAACATGTACATGCACTTATACAACCTAAAACTGTGATGATACCATGCTGTTGGCTAGCATGAATATCTGGCAATTACAGATTATTTAATAGTGAGCTGAGAGATAACCATGAAAATGAGATTCTGTATTTTTTTGATGTGAGATAGAAATTAAAAAAGTGAGACAAATAAGGTAGCACCAGTCAATAGGTTAAGCACTTTACTACTGGATGCTCTGCTTCAGCTGGAAGCCATATGAATTGGTCATCTTGGATTTTACCTAAAGTAGTTTTGTTACTTGGATGAATTACCAATGTTACATCTATAAGTTATAAGTTCTATGTTATTCTGTTTCTCAGAATCATGGCTGTAATGTAAACGCTATTTAAACCTTCTGCAGAGTCAATTAAGTTTCTAGTTGAGTTACCCTACCAGCCCACAATTCTACATGGCGACGTGATAACACTTTAATCTTGTTGTTTTGCTTCAATGGTTTGGCTGTTAGTTGGTTTTTGTTTTGGTGCGTATCATCTGGGATAGTTGTTTCCCCTGATTGCTAGAAAACTTCAGAGTAAGTTTACCTATCAATGTATTATTTAACTTCCTCACCCTTGAAGGATGGCGATGAAGCCCATAGTGCATCTTATTTGGCTGATGTCAATTGTTAAATTTCTTGTTTTGTTTTACTTTATTAGTGCTTTGATACATTGGATTTATTACCAAATACCACCATGTTCATTTTCCCCAATTCAGTCTGTTAGTTATTGTTACCTCCTTAAGTTGCGTTTTGTTTCTGTGTGTGTGGAAGTGCTTCCCACTGTCAGTTCTGGAAATTATTGTTTTGCTCTTTAAGTTATAATGGATTCTAGTTGTACTGTTACTTACTCTCCTACTTTTGGGCCTTCTCCAATTAGGAGCGTCCCCTGTGCAAGTGTTGGTAACCTGGACATTACCCCTTGTACCACTCCAATCACACAAAGGATAGATTAGAATGCCGCGACCATCCCTTACAGTGATGCAAGTGCAATGAGCCCATCATATCAACAAAATGTGTGACGCATTTTGAACTCCCAGAATGCTCCTCCAATTCCCCTTCGTCCTTGTAGTTATGTCAGTGTAAATGACCAGTCAACACCCCAGCTTGATGTTCACCTCACAGAAATCGATCATTTGAAGGAGGCTTTATCGCAACAAGTAGCCTTGAGGATGGAAAGTGAATGCCACGTGGAGTCTCTCCAGGCTGAAATCAACATGCAGCATGTGGCCTACCAGCAGATGGAATGAAAGATGCTGGAGTCAACCATTGCCCTGGAATTGCAAATTCATGAATTGAAGAGTGCCGTCAACAACTCACATCGCCAAGAGGAGGCACCATCGCAGAGAAATTATGAGTATGTTACCCATGCTGCACTTAATGAAGCATTGGACAAGTTAGCCGAGAGGATCATCAGTCAAGTGGTCCAGTTAGTGGGCTCAAGCCATCCCCCTCCAGCTGCTCCTCTGTTCAGAGGCTCCCAGGAGACCCCTAACTCTGTTCTGTGTTGTACCAGTTCTTCTAGTAGTCAACCTATGTTTGCACAGTCTGTTATTACTCAAGTATCTACTTTAACCACCAGAGCCACCCCTCAAACCAGGTATGTGCAGTCATTGTCTGATCCAGTAAGCGCCATGGTAGGGCCGCATTTAAGGAACATGTAAGTGATACCAGCCCACTTCCTGAGAAAGCTGGTATGAAAGATCAGCTGAGGTACTGGAATTCTATTCTTCCTCTTGAGTCCAACGGACAAATACAATTGTATAGCAAACATTCCATTCTTCCCAAATTTACGGGACAAATTGACGCCATGTCGCAATCATTCAATGAATGGTTCTTCCTGTTCAAGTTGACAATGAAACAACATAAGAATTCACAAGAGTCAGCAGTTTCCCAGTTTCCCTTGTAACTCAGCAGATTGGCATATAACCAATATATTATGCTTGATTATAACATTAAAACTGACAATCAGCTACTAATCAGGTTCTTTGAAGATCATTACCAGGCGCCACACATTAAGCATCAGTACAAGACATTATTATGCAACATGTCTTTCAAATTTGGTGACAACATTCAAAACTATATAACTCAGGTCAAGTGGTTGTTTTGATTAAGTAGCCTCTCTAGAGAGTATTCTCAACATGATCTATTTTCTTATATCTGCTGAGGCTTTCCTCCATCAATCAGGAATCACTTGGAAGTTAGATGCGACCCTGAAGATAGCCTCCATGAAATCATAAGAAAGGCCATCAGTGTAGTTTATATGCTGCAGAATTCTCAGAGAATTAACAATGATATCACTAATCTGTCAGGTGTGTCCAGTACAAAGAACTTTGAAACAAGGAGGCCTGCAATTGCCAAGAAAAGATTTGACTTATCCTCTGTATAATGTTTTACTTGGGGGGAAAAAGGACATCTTAAGTCTCAGTGGAAGGCTAAGGTGCAGCTCATCACAGATGGAGAAGGCTTCATTATTGAGGAGCCAAATGAGTCTCTGTGTGTTGACAATGTTGACAACCTTGTCAACTTGGAACCCAACAACCCAACTACATCTCAAGATTTAAATTAACTGGAGTGCCACCTCCCTTCAAACACACACAGAATACCTTAGTGATCACCCAGCTGATAAGAAAAAATTTGATACCAGTCAAAATGAATGGCAATATTTTTAATGCCACTGTGGATACCGGAGCTGCGGCTTCTATAATCAGTGATGAGTGCTGTCAGGAGTTATGTTTAAATCGAGACTCTCTGGATCCCTCTAGTGCAAAACTCATTGACGCTTTGGGAAACCCTCTTTCTCTTAAAGGGAAGTTACAGGACGCTTCAATAAAAATTCACGCTGAGCCATTTGAAGTGGATCTTCTAGTAATCGACACTTCAAATCATCGCCTCCTGTATGATCTCATCCTGGGAAATGATTTCCTGGAAAGAAACTCATGTGTAATTGATTTTAAAAATAATACAATCACTATCAAAGACCAGGGAGCTACTCAACTGGCTACTATTCCTGAGAGAGAAGTCATCTTTAATTTGGAAGAACCCATTTCAATTGAACCAAAGCATTGGACCAGAGTCGCTGTATCCTCTGAAGATGGCATTAATGGGGATGTGATGATTTCGGGACAGAGAGGCAAGTATGTACATGGAATTTCTTTTTTGCCAGACTTGTGTAGAGTGACCAACGGAAAAACACATGTTACTGTTCTAAATAGAGCCAATTCTCCTGTCAAGATTGGAGTTTCTCAATTGCAACTAGTAGGAGTGCCAGTCAAAATTGAAAGCATCATCGTCACATGCCTACCAATATGCACTGCAGTTCATGATCTGGGAGAGTCAGTAAGTCCGATTAAGGTACCGGCAGTTACCAACAACTCCCATCCTCATCTTAACCAGAGAGAAAGAAAATCATTACTCTTTTTGCTTCATAGTAAACACGATGTGTATAATTACAGGACAATAAGCCTTGGCCAGGCGGTGGGAGAAGAGCATGCTATTGAATTGAAAAACGATAGACCTATCAGACTACCAGTTCGCTGAGTTCCTGAAAATTTAAAACCAGAATACAAAAAGATCCTCAGTGATTTAATTGAAAGTGGTATTATACAGGGAAGTAATAGCCCATATGCTGCTCCTACTGTGTTTATTTGACAAGGTGAGAAATATTGACTGTGCATTGATTTCAGAAAGCTTAATGACATAACAATTAAGGATGCGTATCCATTACCTAGGATCGAAGACCTTTTATATGACGCCAGCAAATATAAATTCTTTTCCTGCCTCGATTTGTGCAAAGCATACTGGCAGGTACTGATGCGCCCTTCTGACATCCCTAAGACAGCCTTCATTACCCCTTATGGTCTGTATGAGTGGAAGTATATGGCCTTTGGTCTATGTAACGCGCCAGCTACCTTCCAGCGCTATGTAACCAAGGTGCTCAAAGATGATGCTAACCTTCTCGAACCAGGCATATCAGCTTACATCAATGATATTTTGGTCGCCAGCAATACTTTTGAGGAGCATTTAACTAAGCTTGGTCAGACATTAGATCTGTTACAGAGAGCAGGATTGAAAGTCAACGAAAATAAGTGCTCATTAGCCAAGACGAAGGTAATTTTTCTTGGTCAAGTCATTGAGCCAGGGAAGATCTCTATAAAGAATAACACTAAAGACTTCTTGGAAAAGATTGAAATGCCACGAAGCCGCTGAGATGTACAGTGATTGATGGGCTTCCTTAACTACTATGGAATGTTTCTTCCAGACCTAGCGGAGAAAACAAAAACTATCTCGAATTTATTGAAAAAATCTGTGGAATTCAAGTGGACGTGGCAGGAGCAAGAAGCTCTGGAAGGCATCAAGGCTGAGCTCAAAAAGATACCATCATTGAATACTCCTGATTACACGAAGGATTTTATAGTTGACTGCGACGCAAGTACTGTAGCTATAAGTGGGATATTGAGCCAAGACATCAATGGAGTCGAGAGTCCTGTTCAGTATTTTAGTCGAAAACTCAGGGCCTCAGAGAGAAACTATGGCGCAACTAAGTGCGAAATGCTTACTTTAGTTGAATCACTGAAAAAATTTCGCTATTTCATACTAGGACGCAAGTTCATTGTGAGAACAGACAATAGCGCTCTTGCCTAGCTGAAAAACTTTAGTGGTGACAAATCAAACATAGTCACTCATTGGATAGAGTACTTAAACAACTTTTCATTCACAATCAGACACCGCCCAGGCAGGCTCCATCTGAACGCTGACTATTGGACTGCATTACTGAGTTATGAACAAGACCTCAAGAAACCAAATGGGGAAAAGGTTCCTTTCTCCTTTATCCCCCATACTGAGTATCAATTGATACCCGAGATTAATGCTGATCAAAATGGAAAACCCATCCTGTCCATACTCATGAGAGAGGAGATTTCTGAGGAAGAAGTAATTCGCTATCAACATTGCGACTGGATTTTGGACCAGATTATGAAAAGGATGAAGGATCCTTACTTCCCCATGTCTCTGGTAGTAAATCAGTATTTCAGCCTTTATGATTGGCACCTAAATGATAATGGTTTATTGTATGCTAAAAGCAAGCACAACAACCGACTTGCTATTCCCAAGTATTTTAAGAGGGACCTAGTACGCAGAGTCCACGAAAAGGGTCACTTGGGTATCCTCCAAACTGAGAAAACCTTCAACTCCCAATATGTCACCACTGGAATAAGAGCTACAGTTACAGATGTAATTGACAAATGTGAGAGGTTTTTACTCAACAATATAAATCACTTTCCTCAACAGAGAGCTAAACTGAATCACGGTCAGCAGAGAGCCCTAATGAGTTGGTCCATATCGACCTCAAACAGTTGTCAAAGGACGATGAGGGTTTCCAGTATATACTCATAATGGTTGACCATTTTACCAAATTCACCCGAATAATTCCTCTAAGTAGCACAACGGCAGAGAAGGTTGCTGATAAGATAATTAAAGAATGGATCTTGAAATATGGCCCCATGCAAAAATTAGTTTCTGATAGAGGTCCTCAGTTCGAAAGTAATCTTTTGCGCGCTTTAATGAAGGAACTAGAAGTGGTTCACAAATTGACCACCGCCTATCACCACCAAGTGAACAGATTGGTGGAGTGATTAAACTGAACCCTTATAAAATTAATTCAGGTAGCCTTGTCATGGGCAGCAGGAAAGCAATGGAGGCGAATTATAGAATGCGTTTAGTACTTTTACAACACATCAGTTCATACAACCACTGGCGTGAGCCCCTTCAAAGCCATGTTTGGTCGTGAGGCCACCACGTCCTTAGCAATGATGTTCCCAAAGTATGCTGAAAACAGCGTGGAAAGTTATGTGAATAGACTAATTTATGATATGCAACAAATTCACCTGACAATCTGTCATAACACGAATCAGTCCAGTATAAGGCAGAAGAAAACCTTTAATAAGAAGATATATGGTGAGCTGCATAAACGTGGCAACAGAGTCTTTGCCTATCTCCCTTAAATTACAATAGATAGCAATCAAGTACATAAACTTGCAAATGATTG
This sequence comes from Hofstenia miamia, assembly GCA_900660155.1. Taxonomy (NCBI): domain Eukaryota; kingdom Metazoa; phylum Xenacoelomorpha; order Acoela; family Hofsteniidae; genus Hofstenia; species Hofstenia miamia. Next base: position 1,952,970 of record CABFPE010000021.1, on the reverse strand, counting down.
GCAAGGTCCTTTTACAATAGAAAAAGTGCTTGACCATAACACCTATACTTTAAACAATGGTAAAACGGTACATTTTCAAAGGCTCAAAAGAGCTATAAAAGATATAGAGCATGTTATAATAGACGATAATTTAACTAATTTTTTAGTAGATAATGGTGTCAATGTATATGAAAAATACGATAATCTAACTAGTTTTTCAGAGGATGAATTTTCCGACACTGACTACACTTATGATAATATCATCTGACAATTTAGAAACATGTACACTCCCCCAAAGAAGGGCGAGAACTACTCACGCTTATGATCCCAGCATTTGGCATTTAAATCTTATAACTCCATTTAGGAATGAACACCCCAAGTCGAAAACGAGAGTTGCCAGCTCCACCATCCCGCTGCCAAGTGAGAAGGAGGATGGAAGGTAGCCTACCTAGTTGAGACGCCTCATCTAGGCGCAAGAGACACGTATCTCTGCTTGCTGAGGCACGCACAAGGAAAAGAGGATGCCACAATGGTGCTGAGGAGAGTCTGATTCCGTGTGGGCAACACATAGCTCCACAACTCAGAGAGGAGACAGCATCCATGATGACGCCCTCCACATCTCGCCTCTACGTGGAGAGACACGTTTCCCCACATGCGCAAGAGGAACTGGCCACACCTACATTAAAAACTTATAATTCTAGAGTACCTTTTAGTGCTTTGCAAATTGTAAATACCCCCCAAATGAGTGACTTGATAGCCCCCTCGACCTCTTCCACTGCAACTTCTACTGTTAGATCTCAGAAGAATGAAGAAAGAAGAAGAAAAATCTCCAGAGTTGGTGATGAGACCCTTCACCCATATTACATTGGCACAAGGAAAGCTACAGCCATAATATGTGACAACATCTCTGATGAGATGAAAGATCAGCTTTGTTGCACATACAACAGCCACAAAATGAAAGCTCTATAGAACATGAATTGCTCTATAGACGTCATTCCCATTGCCTGAAAGTTAATACCATCATCAGCTATAACTCAAGAATGATGGAAAGCCTCAGTTGCCTGTGCTGGCGTAGTACTGTTCACACTTTCTTTGATGATGACTTTAATATCTATAACTTGTGCCAGTTTTTAAATAGTGGTAAAATAATTGACAGCTTTTAGTGCATCAATATTGACTTTCAGAATCTTTTATTTATCTATTTTTTGCAAATAAACAAGATACAGATGGATGATATAATGGAGCAGATCAAGATAGCATACCACATAGTGAAAGTCAAGGGTATATGCCTCATAATGATAGTCAGAGGTGAGCATGAGGCTACAGTACCAGAGCCCATTGAAAACTTACACTTTCACATGGAAAACTTCCTGATATTGTCTAAAGAGGACTATCTTCCTATATCACCACACACAATGAGCCATCTCCCTATTACCAGGCTCATATATACAGATCTAATATTGTGTCAGCAGGTACCATCACACTGTCTAGCTGTCAATCAGAAATTGATCATTGATGTTATGCTTCAGTCACAAACCTTAGAGGTGACAGACCCCAACACTCCATTGCTAATCACAGTAACCAACATGCATGTAAGTTTCACATTTGCACAGAGTGAACAAATGTTACATGAGATTCAAACCATATGGTCTGATCTTAAAGCAGATTTCAACCCAGAGTCTGATTGGCCCCACCTTGATATAGTGAGCCCCTCTCAAAATTACCACTCCTCAGTGGAAAGAACCCTCAGAGACATTAAAGTCTCATATAATATGCAGGACAAAAAGAATTTCAAAGAACGTCTGTTTGCTGAGAAAAATCTACTGGATATTTATGCCCAAGGAGCCATCTGGATTCGCACAATTTACTTAACAAAAGAACCACAATTGCAAATACCCATGTCACATGAAAAGAGGTTGTCCCTTACAAAAACAACCATACACAAGCTAGCTGTTTGTCCACTATCATGGAAGGTAAAGAATTGGTTGCTTTACAAATGCAGTCCTCCCTCCTCCCCTGGCAAAACAAAAAGGCCCATGGACAAATTCGAGAAATATTATGCCTGACTGGTGGGGGCGAATAGTGTTACAGGCAAGATGTCAATCATGTTAACCAGCAATCAACTTGGTATTTGTCTGTTGGACATAAATATTTTTTCTGACACAATTAAGAAATATATGTGGGGTACAACAGCAGAAACTAAATTCGCAATTTTTCATTCAGATAATGCTCCCCTGAGCACTAGACGCTTCGTAGAAAGATTGCCAGGCTCAACACACAAATTCCTGGATCAGATCATCAAGCATGACATCCATGGTAAGACTGAAGCTCGGTTCCACTTGCAGCAAATGAAATATCCAGAATGTGGTTACGGCCAATTTATTGAGTCAGCTAGGCAGGTCAACAAAGAGGGCAAGATTATTCCCATTACCATTTTCGATCAGGTGATGCGGACGCTGGAACAATTCTATCGGGAGGAGGAATTATTGGCATCATCAGCGGTACAAATGTCACCCCACATCCGTGACTTAATTGAAAAAGTGAATTTGGAGAAGTTTGGCGGAAGTGCAATCTCTCACAAGCCAACACCGCAATGGTCTGTAACCGAAGACAAATGTATACTAATGGTCGAACACAACCCTAGCGAATTTCTCGATGAGCTTACTGTACAGCAGAGAGTTTTGGATTATAGTCATGATAAAGATGTCCTTTCTTTGATGAAATGGTGCCTCACGGAGATGTTCACCAAGGAGGAGTTTGTCATTCTGCAATCCCTGGGGCAACACATAGCTCTGGACGTAGAATGCACCACTTCCTGCATATGAATCTCCAATCAACAGATCAAATGCCTACGACAGAAAGAACTCCGAGGAAAATTTTGGGACACAATATAAGATGCACAAATCAACTATCCAGTAATGATCAGGACTGCCACCCTGGCCTCCCCTGCAAGCTTTAGTGAGATGGAAAAGAAGATAAAGACTTCAAATCTTTTGTGCATCCCGCCACCTACTATTGAAACACCTTTGATTCAACCTAAATGGAAAGTAAGAAAACCAAAAAAGAAGGTCGCTGCCCACTTATCCGACAAAGTTAACTTTGTGAACAGCAAACAGGAAGCACTCAAAGCCAGCCGAACAGGTGAGTATAAAGTTGTAAGGGAAAAACTCATCACGGGAGGAAATCCTGAACGCGTCTTCATCGACGGCAAGCTCACCATAATAGACATTTTTACACATGGATTACCAGTACATATGCAACTGCAAGCGATACATGACAAAATTGCCACACTACAGCCTCGTGTGCTGATTCTTTTCCAAGTGGCCAGTGATTTGATGTGGGTTAACAATGTCGAAACCATCACTCAGTATTACGATGTCCCAAAAAGGATAGAGATCATCATGATGATAAGAGCTAATGTGTCTGACCCAGAGCAGATGACACTCAGTCAAGTTCAGGAATACTGTTTGCTGTTTATTGATCATGCAACTACGATGGGGTCCTTGAGACAGGTATTTGTACACTTCTATCCAGATACTGAGATTAGTGCAGAAGACACACACACGTCTGACACTGACGCGATGATGATGCTGATGATCGCCCTAAAGGGTCTTCGACTGTACAAATGATTTTATGATACTTTTACAAGGCGGTTAAATAATCTAAGAAGAAATTGTCCCATCAGTAACTGGATGCCAACAATTAAATTTCTGCAATTGAAAGATGAAGTAGTCACCCAACAAGAGGTACTCATGCAGATTACACGAGAGCCACTTTACACTGAGGTACAAACATGGGATGGTGAATTAGCTACAAAGATGATAATGGCCACTCAAAATATTGTGTCTGGGCCCGCCCTTCAACTGTTATCTGAAAATTAATTTGATCAAGGGGGCATGTAGAGTCATTCAGGGACTTTTTCGATTTTATTCTTTAGGAATTATTTTGTATTTTTACATCATCATGACGTCAGCATTTATTTTGATCTCAGGTTGCTATTGTTCATTTGATGTCCCCTCAGTGGTGCTTATTATTGCTCAAATTGAATTTATGAGGGAAAAGAAATTGATCATGTTTAAACTATGTAGACATCTGATTTTGTAAACAAAGGCAGGTAATAACTAAACTTTTGTATAAAACCTGAGAGAACTGTAGTGATCACTTAATAGATTTTATCTACTCTCAACTGCCGTCTTTACCATTGTATTTTTATTTATATTTTATCTTTATGAAAACTATTGCTTAAGATTGGCGAAAATTTGGGAGTGCTTTCACTAGCACGGGGCAACAAGTTGCTTCTGGAGGTCTTTTGATTATCCAGTCCGAATTGTGGACCCATTAAGTTACATATATGGTTATGTACAGGGAAATAATAAACCTTTCATTTGTAATTCAACATGTACATGCACTTATACAACCTAACACTGTGATGATACCATGCTGCTGGCTAGCACCAATATCTGGCAATTACAGATTATTTAATAGTGAGATGAGAGATAACAATGAAAATGAGATTCTGTATTTGTTGAAGTGAGATTAGAAATTAAAAAAGTGAGACAAATAGGGTAGCACCAGTCAATAGGTTAAGCACTTTACTTCTGGATGATGCTCCGCTTCAGCTGGAAGCCATATGAATTGGTCATCTTGGATCTTACCTAAAGTAGTTTTGTTACTTGGATGAATTACCAATGTTACATCTATAAGTTATAGGTTCTATGTTATTCTGTTTCTCAGAATTGTGGCTGTACTGTAAATGCTATTTAACCCTTCTGCAGAGTCAAATAAGTTTCTAGTTAAGTTACCCTGCCAGCCCACGATTCTACATGGTGACTGTGACAGGATGCTGATGTGATAACTATTTAATCTTGTTGTTTTCTTTCAATGGTTTGGTTGGTAGTTGGTTTTTGTTTTGGTGCGTATCAGCTAGGATATTTGTTTCCCCTGATTGCTATGGAACTTCAGAGTAAGTTTACCTATTGATGTATCAAGTAACTTCCTCACCCTTGAAGGATGGCGACGAAGCCCTTAGTGCATTGTCTTATTTGGCTGATGTCAATTGTTAAATTTCTTGTTTTGTTTTACTTTCTTAGTGCTTTCATGCATTGGATTTATTACCAAATACTGCCATGTTTGTTTCCCCAATTCAGTCTGTTAATTGTTGTCACCTCTTTAAGTTGCGTTTTTCTTCTGTGTGTGAGGAAGTGCTCCCCACTGTCAGTTCTGGAAATTATTGTTTTGCTCTTTAAATCATAATGGATTCTAGTCATGCTGTTACTTACTCTCCTACTTTTGGGACTTCTCCAATTCAGAGCATCCCCTGTGCAAGCATTGGTAACCCAGACATTACCCCTTGTACCTTTGGATCGTTACTTAACTTTTCTCCACCTACTTCTCCCACTCTGATCACACAAAGGATGGATCAGAATGCCGCGACCATCCCTTACAGTGATGCAAGTGCAATGAGCCCATAATATCACTGAAACTTACACCGCATTATGAACACCCAGAATGCTCCTCCAATTTCCTTTTGTCCTCACAGTGATGTCAGTGTTAATGATCAGTCAACGCCCCAGTTTGATGTGCACCTCGCAGAAATCAACCAGTTGAAGGAGGCTCTATCACAACAAGTAGCCTTGAGGATGGAAAGTGAGCGCCACATGGAGTCTCTCCAGGCCAAAATCAACACACAACACGTGGCATACCAGAGGATGGAATGGCAGATGCTGGAGTCAACCTTTGCCCTGGAATTGCAAATTCATGAATTGAAGATGCTGTCAACAATGCGCATTGTCAAGAGGAGACACCATTGCAGAGAAATGACGAGTATGTTACTCATGCTGCACTTAATGAAGCATTGGATGAGTTAGCCAAAAGGATCATTGGTAGAGTGGTCCAGTTAGTGGGCACAAGCCATCCCTCTCCAAATGCTCCTCTGTTCAGAGGCTCCTCTGAGATCCCTAACTCTGTTCCATGTTGCACTAGTTCTTCTGGTGGTCGACCTATGTTCACGCAGTCCACTATTATGCAAGTATCTACTTTGACCACTGGAGCTACCCCTCAAACCGGGTACATGCAATCATTGCCTGATCCAGTAAGCACCATGGTAGTGCCCGTGTTTAAGGAACATGTAAGTGACACCAGCCCACTTCCTGGAAAGCTGGTATGAAAGATCAGCCAAGGTACTGGAACTCTATTCTTCCTCTTGAGTCCAATGGGGAAAGAGGACATCTTAAGTCTCAATTTAAGGCTAAGGTACAGCTCATCACAGATGGAGAAGGCTTCATTATTGAGCAACCAAATGAGTCTCTGTGTGTCGACAACCTTGTCAACTTGGGACCCAACAACCCAACTACATCGCAGGATTTAAATTAATTGGAGCACCGCCTCCCTTAAAACGTGCACAAAATATCTTAGTGATCACTCAGTTGATAAGGAAAAATTTGATACCTGTTGAGATGAATGGCAATATTTTTAATGCCACTGTGGATACCGGAGCTGCGGCTTCTATAATCAGTGATGAGTGCTGTCAGGAGTTATGTTTAAATCGAGACTCTCTGGATCCCTCTAGTGCAAAACTCATTGACGCTTCGGGAAACCCTCTTTCTCTTAAAGGGAAGTTACAGGACGCTTCAATAAAAATTCATGCTGAGCCATTTGAAGTGGATCTTCTAGTAATCGACACGTCAAATCATCGCCTCCAGTATGATCTCATCCTGGGAAATGATTTCCTGGAAAGAAACTCATGTGTAATTGATTTTAAAAATAATACAATCACTATCAAAGACCAGGGAGCTACTCAACTGGCTACTATTCCTGAGAGAGAAGTCATCTTTAATTTAAAAGAACCCATTTCAATTGAACCAAAGCATTGGAGTTGCCATATCCTCTGAAGATGACATTAATGGAGATGTTATGATTTCAGGACAGAGAGGCAAGTATGTGCACAGAATTTCTTTTTCGCATGACTTGTGTAAAGTGACAAATGGCAAAATGCATGTTACTGTTTTAAACAGAGCCAATTTTCCTGTTAAGATTGGAGTTTCTCAATTGCAGCTAGTAGGAGTGCCAGTCAAAGTTGAAAACATCCCTGTCACATGCTTACCAATATGCACTGCAGTTCATGATCTGGGAGAGCCAGTAAGTCCGATTAAGGTACCGGCAGTTACCAACAACTCCCATCCTCATCTTAACCAGAGAGAAAGAAAATCGTTACTCTCTTTACTTCATAGTAAACACGACGTGTTTAATTACGGGACAATTAGCGTTGGCCAGGCAGTAGGCGAGGAACACACTATTGAATTGAAGAACGATAGACCAATCAGACTACCAGTGTGCCATGTTCCTGAAAATTTAAAACCAGAGTACGAAAAGATCCTCAGCAATTTAATTGAAAGTGGTATCATACAGGGAAGCAATAGCCCCTACGCTGCTCCTACCGTGTTCATTCAACAAGGTGAGAAATATCGGCTGTGCATTGACTTCAGAAAGCTTAATGACATAACAATTAAGGATGCGTATCCATTACTGAGGATCAAAGACCTCTTATATGACGCCAGCAAATATAAATTCTTCTCCTGCCTCGATTTGTGCAAAGCTTACTGGCAGGTACTGATGCGCCCTTCCAACATCCCTAAGACAGCCTTCATTACCCCTTATGGTCTGTATGAGTGGAAGTATATGGCCTTTGGTCTATGTAATGCGCCAGCTACCTTTCAGCACTATGTAACCAAGGTGCTCAAAGATGATGCAAACCTTCTCAAACCAGGCATATCGGCTTACATCAATGATATTTTGGTCACCAGCAACACTTTTGAGGAACATCTAACTAAGCTTGGTCATACATTAGATCTGTTACAGAGAGCAGGATTGAAAGTGCTCATTAGCCAAGATGAAGGTAATTTTTCTTGGTCAAGTCATTGAGCCAGGGAAGATCTCTATAAAGAATAACGCTAAAGACTTCTTGGAAAAGATTGAAATGCCACAAAGCCGCTGAGATGTACAGTGATTGATGGGCTTCCTTAACTATTATGGAATGTTTCTCCTGGACCTAGCCAAGAAAACAAAAACTATCTCAAATCTATTGAAAAAATCTGTGGAATTTAAGTGGACGTGGCAGGAGCAAGAAGCTCTGGAAGGCATCAAGGCTGAGCTCAAAAAGATACCATCATTGAATACTCCTGATTACACAAAGGATTTTATAGTTGACTTTGACGCAAGTACTGTAGCTATAAGTGGGATATTGAGCCAAGACATCAATGGAGTTGAGAGTCCCGTCTAGTATTTTAGTTGGAAACTTAGGGCCTTGGAAAGAAATTATGGCGCAACAAAGTGCGAAATGCTTACTTTAGTTGAATCACTGAAAAAATTTCAATATTTCATACTAGGATGCAAGTTCATTGTGAGGACAGACAATAGCGCTCTTGCCTGGCTGAAAAAATTTAGTGGTGACAAATCAAACATAGTCGCTCATTGGATAGAATACTTAAATGACTTTTCATTCACAATCAGGCACCACCCCGGCAGGCTCCATCTGAATGCTGACTATTGGACTGCATTACCAAGTTACGAGAGAGATCTCAAGAAACCAAATGGGGAAAAGGTTCCTTTCTCCTTTATCCCCCATACTGAGTATCAATTGATACCTGAGATTAATGCTGATTGAAATGGAAAACCCATCCTTGCCATACTTGTGAGAGAGGAGATTTCTGAGGAAGAAATAATTCGCTATCAACATCATGACTGGATTTTGGACCAGATTATGAAAAGGATGAAGGATCCGTACTTCCCCACATCTCTGGAAGTAAATCAGTATTTCAACCTTTATAATTGGCACCTAAATGATAATGGTTTATTGTACACTAAGAGCAAGCACAACAATCAACTTGCTATTCCCGAGTATTTTAAGAGGGACCTAGTACGTAGAGTCCATGAAAGGGGTCACCTGGGCATCCTCCAAACTGAGAAAACCTTCAACTCCCGATACGTCACCACTGGAATAAGAGCTACCATTACGGATGTCATTGACAAATGCAAAAGGTGCTTACTCAACAACATAAATCATTTTCCTCAACAAAGAGCTTAACTTGAATCACAGTTGGCAGAGAGCCCTAACAAGTTGGTGCATATTGACCTCGAACAATTATCAAAGGATGATGAGGGTTTCCAGTATATACTTGTAATGGTTTACCATTTTACCAAATTCGCCTGAATAATTCCTTTAAGTAGCACAATGGCAGAGAAGGTTGCTGATAAGATAATTAAAGAATGGATCTTGAAGTATGGTCCAATGTGAAAATTAGTTTCTGATAGAGGTCCTCAGTTCGAAAGTAATCTTTTGCGCGCTTTAATGAAGGAACTAGAAGTGGTCCACAAATTGACCACCGCCTATCACCACCAAGTGAACGGATTGGTGGAGTGATTAAACCGAACCCTTATAAAATTAATTCAGGTAGCCTTATCATGGGCAGCAGGAAAGCAATGGAGGCGAATTATTGAATGCGTTGAGTACTTTTACAACACATCAGTTCATACAACCACCAGCATGAGCCCCTTCAAAGCCATGTTCGGTCATGAGGCTACCACGTCCTTAGCAATGATGTTCCCAAAGTACGCAGAAAACAGCGTGGAAAGTTATGTGAATAGACTAATTCATGATATGCAACAAATTCACCTGACAATCTGTCATAACACAAATCAGTCCAGTATAAGGCAGAAGAAAACCTTTAATAAGAAGATATATGGTGAGCCGCATAAACGTGGCGACCAAGTTTTTGCCTATCTTCCTTGGATTACAACAGATAGTAATCAAGTACATAAACTTGCAAATGATTGGCAAGGTCCTTTTATGATAGAAAAAGTGCTTGACCATAACACCTATACTTTAAACAATGGTAAAACGGTACATTTTCAAAGGCTCAAACGAGCTATAAAAGATATAGAGCATGTTATAATAGATGATAACAACGAATTTAAGTTAGTAGATAATGGTGTCAATGTATATGAAAAATACGATAATCTAACTAGTTTTTCAGAGGATGAATTTTCCGACACTGACTACACTTATGATAATATTACTTCTGACAATTTAGAAACATGTACGCTCCCCCAAAGAAGGGCGAGAACTACTCACACTTATGATCCCAGCATTTGGCATTTAAATCTTATAACTCCATTTAGGAATGAACACCCCAAGTCGAAAACGAGAGTTGCCAGCTCCACCATCCCGCCACCAAGTGAGAAGGAGGATGGAAGGTAGCAGACCTAGCCGAGATGCCTCATCTAGGCGCGAGAGACACGTATCTCTGCTTGCTGAGGCACGCACAAGGAAAAGAGGACGCAATGATGGTGCTGAGGAGAGTCTGATTCCGTGTGGGCAACATGTAGCTCCACGACTCGGAGAGGAGACAGCATCCATGATGACGCCCTCCACATCTCGCCCCTACGTGGAGAGACACGTTTCCCCACGTGTGCGAGGAGGAGCTGGCCACACCTACATTAAAAACTTATAATTCTAGAGTACCTTTTAGTGCTTTGCAAATTGTAAATACCCCCCAAATGAGTGACTTGATAGCCCCCTCGACCTCTTCCACTGCAACTTCTACTGTTAGATCTCAGAAAAATCTCCAGAGTTGGTGATGAGACCCTTCACCCATATTACATTGGCACAAGGAAAGCTACAGCCATAATACGTGACAACATCTCTGATGAGATGAAAGATCAGCTTTGTTGCACATACAACAGCCACAAAATGAAAGCTCTATAGATGTCATTCCATTCGTCATAGATGCTTCCCGTCACCTGAAAATTAACACCATCATCGCCTACGACTCCAAAATGATGGAAAGCCTGAGTTGCCTGTACTGGCATAGTACTGTTCACACTTTCTTTGATGATGACTTTAATATTTATAACTTGTGCCAGTTTTTAAATAGCGGTAAAATAATCAACAGCTTTGAGTGCGTCAATATTGATTTTCAGAATCTTTTATTTATCTATTTTCTACGAACAACAGAGATACAGATGGATGATATAATGGAGCAGATTGAGATAGCATACCACATAGCGAAAGTCGAGGGCATATGCCTCATAATGATAGTCAGAGGTGAGCATGAGACTACAGTACCAGAGCCCATCAAGAACTTACACTTTCGCATGGAAAACTTTCTGATATTATCTAAAGAAGACTATCTTCCTATATCATCACACTCAATGAGCCATCTCCCTATCACCAGGCTCATATATACAGATCTACTTTTGTGTCAGCAGGTACCATCACACTGTCTAGCTGTCGACCAGAAATTGATCATTGATGTTATGCTTCAGTCACAAACCTTAGAGGTGACGGACCCCAACACTCCGTCGCTAATAACAGTAACTGACATGCGTGTAAGCTTTGTGTTTGCGCAGAGTGAACAGATGTTACGTGAGATTCAAACCATATGGTCTGATCTGAAAGCAGACTTCGGATGGAAAGCTTATGCAGGATCTCACTGGAGATAGAAAAGTTGATTGCCTGCCAATCATTGTGTCTGGATCTGGTACTGAACAGCTACTCTATGTTCCTAAACTGTCTTCAAGGAGTGGAAAAGCTATAGCTGATGCACTGATGGACACAGTGTCTGATTGGGGGTATTGCTGACAGCATCGTAGCTCTCAGTTTTGACACTACATCCAGCAATACTGGTAGAATAAATGGTGCATGCACACTATTTGAACAGTGCCTGGGCAGGAATGTCCTTCACCTAGCATGCAGACATCATGTGCATGAGATCATGCTTGAGGCAGCCTTTTCCACAACTATGGGACCTTCAAGTGGCCCTGAATATCAGGCGGGGGCAAATTCAAAAAATATTATGCCCGACTGGTGGGGCGAATAGTGTTACAGGCAAGATGTTGATCATGTTAACCAGCAATTGACTGGGTATTTGTCCATATGACATAAATATTTTTTCCAACACAATTAAGAAATATATGTGGGACGCCACAGCAGAGACTAAATTCGCGATTTTTGATTCAGATAATGCTCCCATGAGTATGAGACGCTTTGTAGAAAGATTGCCAGGTTCAATGCATAGATTCCTGGATCAGATCATCAGACACAACATCCATGGAAAGACTGAAGCTCTATTTTGCCTGCAGCAAATGAAATATCCTGAATGTGGTTACAGCCAATTTATTGAGTCAGCTCTGCATGTCAGCAAAGATGGCAAGATTATTCCCATCACCATTTTTGATGAGGTGATGTGGACACCAGAGCAATTCTACAGGGAGGAGGAATTATTGTCATCTTCTGTGTTACAAATGTCACCCCACATCTGTGAGTTAATTGAAAAAGTGAATTTGGAGAAATTCGACAGAAATGTTATCTCTCCCAAGCTGACGCCACAATGGTCTGTAACTGAGGATGAACATATACTAATGGTCGAGCATGACCCTAGTGAGTTTCTCAATGAGCTTTCTGTACAACAGAGAGTCTTGGTTGATAGTTGCAACAAAGATGTTCTTTCCTTGATGAAATGGTGCCTACGGAGATGTTCACCAAGGAGGAGTTGGTCATTCTGCAATCCCTGGGGCAACACGTAGCTCTGGACATAGAATGCACCACTTCCCATGCACGAATCTCCAATCAACAGATCAAATGCCTACAACAGAGAGGACTCTGAGGAAAATTTTGGGATATGATAAAGGATGCACAAATCAACTATCCAGTAACAATCAGGACAGCTACCCTGGCCTCCCCTGCAAGCTTTAGTGATATGCAAAAGAAGATAACAACCTTGAACCTCTTATGCATCCCACCACCTACTATTGAGACACCTTTGATACAACCTAAATGGAAAGTAAGAAAACCAAAAAAGAAGGTCACAGCTCACTTACCCAACAAGGTTAATTTCATGAATAGCAAACAGGAAGCACTCAAAGCCAACCAAATGGGCAAGTATAAAGTTGTAAAGGAAAAACTTATTGTGGGAGGAAACCCTAAATGGCAAGCTTACCATATCAGACATCTTTACATGTGGATTACCAGTACATATGCAACTGCAAGTGATACATGACAAAATCGCCACACTACAGCCTCATGTGCTGATTCTTTTCCAGGCAGCTGGTGATTTAATGTGGGTTAACAATGTCAAAACCATCACTTGGTATTACGATGTCACAAAAAGGATAGAGATCATCACAATGATTAGAGCTAATGTTTCCGACCCTGAGCAGATGACACTCAGTCAAGTTCAGGAATACTGTTCACTGTTTATCAATCATGCAACTATGATGGGATCCTTGAGACAGGTGTTTATACACTTCTACCCAGATACTGAGATTAGTGCAGAAGACGCACACACATCTGATACTGACGTGATGATGATGCTGATGATTGCCCTAAAGGGTCTTCAACTGTATGAACGATTTTACAATACTTTTACGAGACGGTTAAATAATCTAAGAAGAAATTGCCCTGTCAGTAACAGGATGCCAACAATTAAATTTCTGCGATTAAAAGATGAAGTAGTCACCCAATGAGAAGTACTCATGCAGATTATGCAAGAGCCACAATATGCTGAAGTCCAAATGTGGGATGGTGAATTAGCTACGAAGATGATAATGGCCACTCAAAATATCATGTCTAGGCCCGCCCTTCAACTGTTATCCAAAAATTAATTTGAGCAAGGGGGGGTGTGTAGAGTCACTTGGGGACTTTATTGATTATATTCTTTATGAATTATTTTGTATTTTTACATCACCATGATGTCAGCATTTATTTTGATCTCAGGTTGCTATTGTTATTTTGATGTCCCCTCAGTGGTGCTTATTATTGTTGCTCAAATTGAATTTACAAGGGAAAAGAGAATTGATCATGTTTAAACTACGTAGACAACTGAATTTGTAAACAAAGGCAGGTAATAACTAATCCTTTGTATAAAACCTGAGAGAACTGTAGCAAACACTGAAAAGATTTTATCTACTCTCAACTGCCATCTTTACCATTGAATTTTTATTTACATTTTATCTTTATGAAAACTATTGCTTAAGATCAGTGACAATTCAGGAGTGCTTTCACTAGCACAGGGCAACAAGTTGCTTCTGGAGGTCTTTTGACTATCCAGTCTGAATTGTGGGCCCATTAAGTTACGTATATGGTTATGTATAGGGAAATAATAAACCTTTCATTCATAATTCAAAACGTACATGCACTTATACAACCTAACACCATGATGATACCATGCTGTTGGCTAGCACGAATATCTGGCAATTACAGATTATTTAATAGTGAGCTGAGAGATAACAATGAAAATGAGATTCTGTATTCTTTGATTTGAGATAGAAATTAAAAAGTGAGACAAATAGGGTAGCACCAGTCAATAGGTTAAGCACTTTACTTCTGGATACTTTGCTTTGGCTGGAAGCCATACAAATTGGTCATCTTGGATTTTACCTAAAGTAGTTTTGATACTTGGATGAATTACCAATGTTACATCCATAAGTTATAAGTTCTATGTTATTCTGTTTCTTGGAATTGTGGCTGTACTATAAATGCTGCAGAGTCAATTAAGTTTCTAGTTAAGTTACCCTACCAGCCCATGATTCTACATGGCAACTGTGACAGGACACTGATGTGATAACTATTTAATCTTGTTGTTCTCTTTCAATGGTTTGGTTGTTAGTTGGTTTTCATTTTGGTGCATATCAGCTGGGATAGTTGTTTCCCCTGATCACTGTAAGACCAGAGTAAGTTCACCTATTGATGTATTCATTAACTTCCTCACCCTTGAAGGATGGCGACAAAGCCCTTAGTGCGTCTTATTTGGCTGATGTCAAATGTTAAATTTCTTTTTTTTGTTTTACTTTCTTAGTGCTTTGATGTGTTGGATTTATTACCAAATACCACTGTGTTCTTTTCCCCAATTCAGTCTGTTAATTGTTGTTACCTCTTTGAGTTGCGTTTTTCTTCTGTGTGTGTGGAAGTGCTCCCCACTGTCAGTTCTGGAAATTATTGTTTTGCTCTTTAAGTTAGAATGGATTCTAGTCATACTGTTACTCACTCTCCTACTTTTGGGACTTCTCCAATTCAGAGTGTCTCCTGTACAAGCATTGGTAACCTGGACGTTACCACTTGTACTGTTGGATTGTTACTTAACTTTTCTCAACCTACTTCTCCCACTCAAATCACACAAAGGATGGATCAGAATGCCATGACCATCCCTTACAGTAATGCAAGTGCAATGAGCCCAGCATATCATTGAAATTTGTGCTGCTTTTTGAACACCCAGAATGCTCCTCCAATTCCCCTTTGTCCTCACAGTTATGTCAATGATCAGTCAATTCCCCAGTTTGATGTGCACCTTGCAGAAATCAATCATTTGAAGGAGGCTCTATTGCAACAAGTAGCCTTGAGGAGTTAAAGTGAACGCCATGTGGAGTCTCCCCAGCCCAAAATCAACACACAACACATGGCATACCAGAGGATGGAATGGCAGATGCTGGAGTCGACCATTGCCCTAGAATTGCAAATTCATGAATTGAAGAGTGCTGTCAAGAATTCGCATCGCCAAGAGGAGGCGCCGTCACAGAGAAATGATGAGGATGTCACTCATGTTGCACTTAATGAAGCCTTGGATGAGTTAGCCAAGAGGATCATTGGTCAAGTGGTCCAGTTAGTGGGCGTGAGTCATCCCCCCTCCCACTGCTCCTCTGTTCAGAAGTTCCCAGGAGATCCCTAACTCTGTTCCATGTTGCACCAACTCTTCTAGTAGTCGACCTATGTTTGCACAGTCTGCTATCACACAAGTATCTACTCTAACCACCAGAGCCACCCCTCAAACTGGGTATGTGCAATCATTGCCTGATCTAGTAAGCACTGTGGTAGTGCCCGCATTTAAGGAACATGTAAGTGATACCAGCCCACTTCCGGGAAAAGCAGGTATGAAAGATCAGACAAGGTACTGGAACTCTATTCTTCCTCTCAAGTCCAATGGACAAATGCGATTGTACAGCAAACATTTCGTTCTTCCCAAATTTACCAGACAAATTGATGCATTGTCGCAATCATTCAACAAGTGGTTCTTCCAGTTCGAGGTAACAATGAAGCAACATAAGAATTCACAGGAGTCAGCAGTTTCACAGTTTCCCTTGTATCTCAGCAGATTGGCGTATAACCAATATATGATGCTCG
>CABFPE010000021.1:1918086-1936799 GCA_900660155.1 Hofstenia miamia | reverse complement strand
TGCTCAATCATAGCATTAAAACTGACTATCAGCTGCTAATTGGGTTCTTTGAGGATTATTACTGAGTGCCGCACATTAAACATCAATATAAAATGTTACTATGCAACATGTCCTTCAAATTTGGTGATGATATAAGAAATTACATTACTCAAGTTGAGCAATTGTTTCAATTAAGCAGCCTCTCCAGAGAGTATTCACAACATGATTTGTTTTCTTATATCTGCTGAGGTTTTCCTCCATCTATCAGGAATAGGTTGGAGGTTAGATGCGACCCTGAAGATAGCCTTCATGAAATCATCAGAAAAGGCATCAGCGTAGTTTATATGCTGCAGAATTCTCAGAGAATTAACAATGATATCACTAATCTATCAGGTCTGTCTGGTACGAATAATTTTGAAACAAGAAAGCCCGCAATTGCCAAGAAAGGATTTGACTTGACATCTGTATGATGTTTTACATGTGGAGAAAAAGGGCATCTTAAGTCTCAATGTAAAGCTAAGGTACAGCTAATCGCAGATGGAGAATGCTTCATTACCAAGGAGCCCAATGAGTCTCTTTGTGTCAACAACCTGGTCAATTTGGAACCTGACAACCCGACTACATCTTCACAGGATTTAAATTAACTGGAGTGCCACCTCCCTTCAAACACACACAGAATACCTTAGTGATCACCCAGCTGATAAGAAAAAATTTGATACCAGTCAAAATGAATGGCAACATCCTTAACACCACTATTGATACCAGAGCTGCTGCTTCCATAATCAGTGATGAGTGCTGTCAAGAGCTATGTTTGAATTGAGACTCTTTAGATCCATCTAGTGCAAAACTCATTGATGCTTCAGGAAACCCTCTTTCTCTTAAAGGGAAGTTACGGGATGCTTTGATCAACATTCACACTGAGCCATTCAAAGTGGATCTTCTAGTAATTGACACTTCAAATCATTGCCTGTACGACCTCATACTAGGAAATGATTTCCTGGAAAGGAACTCATGTGTAATTGATTTTAAAAATAATGCAATCACTATCAAAGACCAGGGAGCTAACCAAATTGCTACTATTCCTGAGAGAGAAGTCATCTTTAATTTAAGAGAACCCATTTCAATTGAACCAAAGCATTGGACCAGAGTTGCCGTATCCTTTGAAGATGACATTAATGGAGATGTGATGATTTCAGGACAGAGAGGCAAGTATGTGCGTGGAATTTCTTTCTTGCCCAACTTGTGTAAGGTGACAAATGGAAAAACGCATGTTACTGTTTTGAACAGAGCTAATTTTCCTGTTAAGATTGGAGTTTCTCATTTGCAGCTTGTAGGAGTGCCAGTAAAGGTTGAAAGCATCCCCGTCACCTGCTTACCAATATGCACTGCAGTTCATGATCTGGGAGAGTCAGTGAGCCCAGTTAAGGTACCAACAGTTACTGACAACTCCCATCCTCATCTTAATCAGAGAGAAAGAAAATCATTAGTCTCCTTGCTTCATAGTAAACATGATGTGTTTAATTATGGGACAATAAGCATTGGCCAGGTGGTGGGCGAAGAACACACTATTGAATTGAAGAACAACAGACCCATCAGACTACCAGTTCACAGGGTTCCTGAAAATTTAAAACCAGAATACGAAAAGATCCTCAGTGATTTAATTGAAAGTGGTATTATACACCTCAGGGTCTTCCCATGTGATCGTCGCATACTCAGATTGCTTAGACATCTTCAGTACTGCTTCACGTTCAGTGGTGACAGTGTTCACATATTTTAAGAATTGAGGATGCGTATCTGTTACCTAGGATTGAAGACCTTTTATACAACGCTAGCACATATAAATTCTTTTCCTGCCTCAATTTGTGCAAAGCCTACTGGCAGGTACTGATGCGCCCGTCTGACATCCTGAAGACAGCCTTCATTACCCCTTATGGTCTGTATGAGTGGAAGTATATGGCCTTTGGTCTATGTAACGCGCCAGCTACCTTTCAGCTCTATGTAACCAAGGTGCTCAAAGACGTTGCTAACATTCTCAAACCTGGCATATCAGCTGACATCAATGATATTTTGGTCGCCAGTAATACTTTTGAGGAGCATCTAACTAAGCTTTGTCATACATTAGATTTGTTACAAAAAGCAGGATTGAAAGTCAATGTAAATAAGTGCTCGTTAGCACAGACAAACGTACTTTTTCTTGGTCAAGTCGATGAGCCAGGGAAGATCTCAATAAAGAATAACACCAAAGACTTCTTGGAAAAGATTGAAATGCCACAAAGCCGCCAAGACGTACAGAGATTGATGGGTTTCCTTAACTATTATGGGATGTTTCTTCCAGACTTAGCGGAGAAGACAAAAAACATCTCAAATTTATTGAAAAAAACTGTGGAATTCAAGAGGACGTGGCAGGAGCAAGAAGCTCTGGAAGGCATCAAGGTTGAGCTCAAAAAGATACCATCACTGAATACTCCTGATTACAGAAAGGATTTTATAGTTGACTGCAATGCAAGTACAGTAGCTATAAGCAGGATATTAAGCCAAGATATCAATGGAGTCAAGAGTCCCGTCCAGTACTTTAGTCTGAAACTTCAGGCCTCGGAAAGAAATTACGGTGTGACGAAGTGCGAAATGCTTGCTTTAGTTGAATCACTGAAAAAATTCCAATATTTCATACTAGGACACAAGTTCATTGTGAGGACAGACAATAGTGCTCTTGCCTGGCTGAAAAAATTTAGTGGCGACAAATCAAACATAGTCACTCATTGGATAGAATACTTAAACGATTTTTCCTTCACAATCAGACACCACCCTGGTAGGCTCCATCTGAATGCTATTGGACTGCGTTACCCAGTTATGAACGAGACCTCAAGAAACCAAATGGGGAAAAGGTTCCCTTCTCCTTTATTCCTCATACTGAGTATCAATTGATACCTGAGATTAATGCTGATCGAAATGGAAAACCCATCCTTGCCATACTTGTGAGAGAGGAGATCTTGGAGGAAGAGATAATTTGCTATCAACATCACAACTGGATTTTGGACCAGATCATGAAAAGGATGAAGGATCCATACTTCCCCACGTCGCCAGAAGTAAATTGGTACTTCAACCATTATAATTGGCACACCAACAAGAATGGTTTATTGTATGCTAAGAGCAAGCACAACAACCGACTTGCTATTCCCAAGTATTTTAAGAGGGACCTAGTACGCAGAGTCCATGAGAGGGGCCACTTGGGTATCCTCCAAACTGAGAAAACCTTTAACTCCCGATATGTCACCACTGGAATAAGGGCTAGTGT
This sequence comes from Hofstenia miamia, assembly GCA_900660155.1. Lineage (NCBI taxonomy): Eukaryota > Metazoa > Xenacoelomorpha > Acoela > Hofsteniidae > Hofstenia > Hofstenia miamia. Next base: position 1,933,525 of record CABFPE010000021.1, on the reverse strand, counting down.
TACGGATGTCATTGACAAATGTGAGAGGTGCCTACTCAATAACATAAATCATTTTCCTCAACAGAGAGCTGAACTTGAAATGCGGTCAGCAGAGAGCCCCAACAAGTTGGTGCATATCAATATTGAACAGTTATCAAAGGATGATGAGGGTTTTCAGTATATACTCGTAATGGTTGACCATTTTACCAAATTCACCCAAATGATTCCTTTAAGTAGCACAATGGCAGAGAAGGTTGCTAACAAAATAGTTAAAGAATGGATTTTGAAGTACAGTCCCATGCAAAAATTAGTTTCTGATAGAGGTCCTCAGTTCGAGAGTAATCTCTTGCGTGCTTTAATGAAGGAACTAGAAGTGGTCCACAAATTGACCACTGCCGATCACCACCAAGCAAACGGCTTAGTAGAGTGCTTAAATCGAACCCTTATAAAGTTAATTAGATTAGCTTTATCCCATATAAAGTTAATTCGAGTAGCTTTATCACGTGCAGCTGGAAAACAATGGAGGCGAATTATTGAATGTGTTGAGTATTTTTACAACACATCAGTTCATACAACTACCAGCATGAGCCCTTTAAAGCCATGTTTGGTCATGAGGCCACCACGTCCTTAACAATGATGTTCCCAAAGTATGCAGAACACAGCACAGAAAGTTATGTGAATAGATTAATTCAGGATATGCAACAAATTCACCTTACAATCTGCCATAACACGAATCAGTCCAGTATAAGGCAGAAGAAAACCTTTAACAAGAAGATATACAGCGAGCTGCATAAACGTGGTGACCAAGTTTTTGCTTATCTTCCTCGAATTACAATGGATAGTAGTCAGGTACGTAAACTTGCAAATGATTGGCAAGGTCTTTTTACGATAGAAAAAGTGCTTGACCATAATACTTATATTTTAAACAATGGTAAAATGGTACATTTTCAAAGGCTCAAATGAGCGATAAAAGATATAGAGCATGTTATAGTTGATGATAACAACGAATTTACTTTAGTAGATAATGGTGTTGATGTATATGAAAAATACGACAATTTAACTAGTTTTTCTGAGGATGAGTTTTCTGACACTGATTATACTTATGATAATAATACTTCTGACAATTTAGAAACACGTATGCTCCCCCAAAGAAGGGCAAGAACTACCCATGCTTATGATCCCAGCATTTGGGACTTAAATCTTATAACTCCATTTAGGAATGAATATCCCAGTCGAAAACGAGAGTCGCCAGCTCCACCATCCCACCATCAAGTGAGAAGGAGGATGGAAGGTAGCTGAACCAGCTGAGATGCCTCATCTAGGTGAGGGAGACACATATCTCCGCTTGTTGAGGCACGTGCAAGGAAAAGAGGACGCAATGATGGTGCTGAGGAGAGTCTGATTCCGTGTGGGCAACACATAGCTCCATGACTCGGAGAGGAGACAGCAACCACAATGACGCCCTCCACATCTCACCCCTATGTGGAGAGACATGTTTCCCCACGTGCGTGAGAGGAGCTGGCTACACCTTCATTAAAAACTTATAAACCTAGGAAACCTTTTAGTGAATTGCAAATTGTAAATACCCCCCAACTGAGTGACTTGATAACCCCCTCGACCTCATCTACAGCAACTTCTACTGTTCAGTCACAGAAGAATGAAGAAAGAAGAAGAAAAATTTCCAGAGTTGGTGATGAGACCCTTCACCCCTATTAAATCGCCACTAGGAAAGCAACCACAATAACATGCGACAACATATCTGATGAGACAAAAGACCAGCTTTGTCATACATACAATAGCCGTGAAATGAATTGCTCCATAGATGCCATTCCATTCGTCATAGATGCTTCTCGTCATCCAAAAGTCAACACTATTATTTGTTACGACTCAAGAATGATGGAGGGGCTTAGTCGCCTGTACTGGCGTAGCACTGTGCACACTTTCTTTGACAATGACTTTAACATTTACAACTTATGTCAGTTTCTAAATAGTCGAAAAATAATTGACAGCTTTGAAAGCGTCAACATTGATTTTCACAATCTTTTATTTATCTACTTTTTAAGGATAAATGAGATACAGATGGATGACATTATGGAACGGATTGAGATAGCATACCGCATAGCGAAAGTTGAGGGCATACTCCTCATCATGATAGTCAGAGATGGGCACGAGGACACAGTACCAGAGCATATCGAAAACTTACACTTTCATATGTAAAACTTTTTGATTTTGTCAAAAGACAATTATCTTCCTCTCTCATTACACACCATGAGCCATCTACCCATTACTAGGCTCCTATACACAGATTTGCTACTATGCCAGTGAGTCCCATCACACTGTTTAGCTGTCGATCAGAAACTTGTTATTGACGTTATCCTTCAGTCACAAACCTTAGAGGTGACAGATTCAAATACCCCATTGCTACTCACAGTAACCGATATGCATGTGAGTTTCGCGTTTGCACAGAGTGAACAAACGCTGCATGAGATCCAGATCATATGCTCTGACCTTAAAGCTGATTTTAACCCTGAGTCTGATTGGCCCTGTCTGGATATAGTGAGCCCCTCTAAAATTTATCACTCCTCAGTTGAAAGAACACTCAGAGACATTAAAGTTTCGTATAATACACAAGACAAGAAGAATTTCAAAGAACATCTGTTCGCTGAGAAAAACATACTGGATATTTACGCCCATGGTGCCATCTGGATCCTCGTGGTTTATTTAACAAAAGAACCAAATTTGCAAATACCAATGACACATGAAAATTGGTCATCTCTTACAAAGATAACCATCCATGAAATAGCTGTTTGTCCCTTATCATGGAAAGTAAAGAATTGGTTGCTTTACAAATGCAGTCCCCCCTCCTCTCCAGGGAAAACAAAAAGACCCATGGATAAATTCGAAAAATATTATGCCTGACTGGTGGGGGCGAATAGTGTGACAGGCAAGATGTCCATCATGTTAACCAGCAATTGACTTGGTATTTGTCTGTTGGACATAAATATTTTCTCCAACATAGTTAAGAAATATATGTGGGGCGCAACAGCAGAAACTAAATTTGCGATTTTCTATTCAGATAATGCTCCAATGAGCACTAGACGTTTTGTAGAATGATTGCCAGGGTTGACGCACCAATTCCTGGATCAGATTAACAAGCATGACATCCCTGGAAAGACTGAAGCTCTATTCCGCTTGCATCAAATGAGATATCCAGAATGTGGTTTACGGCCAATTTATTGAATCAGCTCGGCACGTCAACAAAGAGGGAAAGATCATTCCCATCACTATCTTCAATCAGGTGATGCGGATGCTGGAGCAATTCTATAGGGAGGAGGAACTATTAGCATCCTCAGCAGTACAAATGTCACCCCACATCCGTGATTTAATTGAAAAGGTGAACTTGGAGAAATTTGGCGGAAAGGCTATATCCCCAAGCCAACACCTCAATAGTCTGTAACCTAGGACGAACGTATTCTGATGGTCGAACATGACCCTAGTGAGTTTCTAGATGAACCTATGGTACAACAGAGAGTCGTGATAAAGATGTTCTCTCTTTAATGCAATGGTGTTTACTGAAATGTTCACCAAGAAGGAGTTGGTCATTCTGCAATCCCCAGGGCGACACATAGCTCTGGATGTGGAATGCACCACTTCCTGTGTGCACATCTCTAATCAACAGATCGAATACCTGCAACAGATAGGATTACAAGGAAAATTTTGGGACATGATAAAAGATGCATGAATAAACTACCCAGTAATGATCAGGACTGCCACCTTGGCCTCCACTGCAGGATTTAGTAATCTCGAGAAGAAGATAAAGACCTCGAATCTCTTGTGCATTCCACCACCTACTATCAAGACACCCCTGATACAACCTAAATGGAAGGTGAGAAAACTGAAAAAGAGGGTCGCAGCTCATTTATCTGTCAATGTCAACTTTGTGAATAGCAAACAGGAAGAGATTAAAGCCAGCGGAATGGGGGAGTATAAAGTCATAAAAGAAAAACTTATCACAGGAGGAAATCCTGAATGCATCTTCATTGATGGCAAGCTAACCATCACCAACATCTTCACGCGTGGTCTACTGGTGCACATGCAGCTACAGACAATCCACGATAAAATTGCAACTTTACAGCCTCATGTGCTGATTCTTTTTCAGGCAGCTGGTGACTTAATGTGGGTCAACAATGTGGAAACTATCACACGGTATTATGATGTCATGAAAAGGATAGAGATTATAACGATGATAAGAGCTAATGTGTCCTACCCGGAGCAAATAACTCTCAGTCAAGTTCAGGAATATTGTTCACTGTTCATCAACCATGCGACCACGATGGGGTACTTGAGGCAGGTGTTTATACACTTCTATAAACAGAGATTGGCGCAGAAGACGCACACACTTCCAACACCAATGCCATGATGACGTTGATGATCGCTTTCAAGGGTCTTCGGCTTTACGAGAGATTTTATGATACTTTCACAAGACGTTTAAATAATTTATGAAGGAATTGCCCCTCTGCAATAGAATGCTGAAGATTAGATTTCAATGACTAAAAGACGAAGTAGTTACCCAAAGGGAGGTACTAATGCAGATTACAAGAGAGCCACAATACGCTGAAGTCCAAACCTGGGATGGTGAGTTAGCAAAGAAGATGATAGTGGCCACTCAAAATATTGTGTCTGGGCCCACCCTCCAACTGTTATCCGAAAATTAATTTGAGCAAGGGGGGTGTGTAGAGTCACTCAGGGACTTTTTCGATTTAATTATTTATCAGTTATTTTGTATTTTTACGTCACCATGACGTCAGCACTTATTTCGAACTTAGGTTGCTACTGTTAGTTTGACGTCCCCTCGGTGGTGCTTATTATTATTGCTCAAATTGAATTTATGAGGGAATGAATAATTGATCATGTTTAAACTATGTAGACAACTGATTTTGTAAACAAAGGCAGGTAATAACTCAATTCTTGAATAAAACCTGAGAGGCTTGTAGAGAACGTTTAATAGATTTTATCTACTCTCAACTACCGTCTTTACAGTTGTATTTTTTCCTTATATTATATCTTTATGAAAACTATTGCTTAAGATCAGCAACAATTTGGGAGTGCTTTCACTAGCATGGGGTGACAAGTTGCTTCTGGAGGTCTTTTGACTATCCAGTCCGAATTGTGGACCCATTAAGTTATGTATATGGTTATGTATAGGGAAATAATAAACCTTTCATTTGTAATTCAAAATGTACATGCACTTATAAAACCTAACACTGTGATGATACCATGCTGTTGGCTAGCATGAATATCTGGCAATTACAGATTATTTAATAGTGAGCTGAGAAATAACAATGAAAATGAGATTCTGTATTCTGATTTGAGATAGAAATTAAAAAAGTGAGACAAATAGGGTAGCACCAGTCAATAGGATATCATGGAATCATGGCTGTACTGTAAATGCTATTTAAACCTTCTGCAGAGTCAATTAAGTTTCTAGTTAAGTTACCCTACCAGCCCATGATTCTACATGGCAACCATGAAAGGACACTGACGTGATAACTATTTAATCTTGTTGTTTTCTTTCAATGGTTTGGTTGTTAGTTGGTTTTCATTTTTGGTGCGTATCAGCTGGGATAGTTGTTTCCCCTCATCCCTGTAAGACTTCAGAGTAAGTTCACCTATCAATGTATTCATTAACTTCCTCACCCTTGGAGGATGGCGACAAAGCCCTTAGTGTGTCTTATTTGGCTGATGTCAATTGTTAAATTTCTTGTTTTGTTTTACTTTCTTAGTGCTTTGATGCGTTGGATTTGTTACCAAATACACCACCATGTTCATTTCCCCAATTCAGTCTGTTAATTGTTGTTACCTCTTTAAGTTACATTTCTCTCCTGTGTGTGTGGAAGTGCTCCCCACTGTCAGTTCTGGAAATTATTGTTTTGCTCATTAAGTCATAATGGATTCTAGTCAAACTGTTACTTACTCTCCTACTTTTGGGACTCCTCCAATTCAGAGAATCCCCTGTACAAGCATTGGTATCCCCAACATTACCCTTGTACCATTGGATTGTTACTTAACTTTTCTCAACCTGCCTCTCCCACTCTGATCACACAAAGGATGGATCAGAATGCCACGACCATCCCATACAGTGATGCAAGTGCAATGAGCCCATAATATCACTGAAACTTACACCGCATTATGAACACCCAGAATGCTCCTCCAATTTCCTTTTGTCCTCACAGTGATGTCAGTGTTAATGATCAGTCAACGCCCCAGTTTGATGTGCACCTCGCAGAAATCAACCAGTTGAAGGAGGCTCTATCACAACAAGTAGCCTTGAGGATGGAAAGTGAGCGCCACATGGAGTCTCTCCAGGCCAAAATCAACACACAACACGTGGCATACCAGAGGATGGAATGGCAGATGCTGGAGTCAACCTTTGCCCTGGAATTGCAAATTCATGAATTGAAGATGCTGTCAACAATGCGCATTGTCAAGAGGAGACACCATTGCAGAGAAATGACGAGTATGTTACTCATGCTGCACTTAATGAAGCATGGGATGAGTTAGCCAAAAGGATCATTGGTCGAGTGGTCCAGTTAGTGGGCGCAAGCCATCCCTCTCCAAATGCTCCTCTGTTCAGAGGCTCCTCTGAGATCCCTAACTCTGTTCCATGTTGCACTAGTTCTTCTGGTGGTCGACCTATGTTCACGCAGTCCACTATTATGCAAGTATCTACTTTGACCACTGGAGCTACCCCTCAAACCGGGTACATGCAATCATTGCCTGATCCAGTAAGCACCATGGTAGTGCCCGTGTTTAAGGAACATGTAAGTGACACCAGCCCACTTCCTGGAAAGCTGGTATGAAAGATCAGCCAAGGTACTGGAACTCTATTCTTCCTCTTGAGTCCAATGGGGAAAGAGGACATCTTAAGTCTCAATTTAAGGCTAAGGTACAGCTCATCACAGATGGAGAAGGCTTCATTATTGAGCAACCAAATGAGTCTCTGTGTGTCGACAACCTTGTCAACTTGGGACCCAACAACCCAACTACATCGCAGGATTTAAATTAATTGGAGCACCGCCTCCCTTAAAACGTGCACAAAATATCTTAGTGATCACTCAGTTGATAAGAAAAAATTTGATACCTGTTGAGATGAATGGCAACATCTTTAACGCCACTCTACAGCCTTGTGTGCTGATCCTTCTACAATCAGTGATGAGTGCTGTCAAGAGTTATGTTTGAATTGAGACTCTTTAGATCCATCTAGTGCACAACTCATTGACGCTTCAGGAAACCCCCTCTCTCTTAAAGGAATGTTATGGGATGCCTCAATAAAAATTCATGCTGAGCCATTTGAAGTGAATCTTCTAGTAATTGACATGTCAAATCATCACCTCAAGTATGACCTCATCCTAGGAAATGATTTCTTGGAACGGAACTTGTGTGTAATTGATTTTAAAAACAATACAATCACTATCAAAGACCAGGGAGCTACCCAACTGGCTACTATTCCTGAGAAAGAAGTTGCCTTTAATTTAATGGAACCCATTTCAATTGAACCAAAGCATTGGACTAGAGTTGCCGTATCCTCTGAGGACAACATTAATGGAAATGTGATGATTTCAGGACAGAGAGGCAAGTATGTGCATGGAATTTCTTTTTCGCCTGACTTGTGTAAAGTGACAAATGCAAAACGCATGTTAGTGTTTTAAATGGAGCCAATTTTCCTGTTAAGATTGGAGTTTCTCATTTGCAGCTTGTAGGAGTGCCAGTAAAAATTGAAAGCATCCCCATAATGTGCCTACCCATATGTACTGCAGTTCATGATCTGGGAGAGTCAGCAAGCCTGGTTATGGTACCAACAGTTACTGATAACTCCCATCCTCATCTTAATCAGAGAGAAAGAAAATCATTAGTCTCTTTGCTTCATAGTAAACACAATGTGTTTAACTATGGGACAATCAGTGTTGGCCAGGCAGTGGGCAAAGAACACGCTATTGAATTGAAGAATGATAGACCCATCAGACTACCAGTGTGTTGTGTTCCTGAAAATTTAAAATCAGAGTATGAAAAGATCCTCAGTGATTTAATTGAAAGTGGTATTATACAGGGAAGCAATAGCCCATGCGCTGCTCCTACCATGTTCATTCAACAAAGTGAGAAATATCTTTTATGCATTGATTTCAGGAAGCTTAATGACATAACAATTAAGGATGCATATCCATTACCTAGGATCAAAGACCTCCTATACAATGCTAACAAATATAAATTCTTTTCCTGCCTTGATTTGTGCAAAGCCTACTGGCAGGTACTGATGCACTCATTTGATATCCTGAAGACAGCCTTCATTACCCCTTATGGTCTATATGAATGGAAGTATATGGCCTTCAGTCTATGTAATGCGCCAGCTACCTTACAGCACTATGTCACTAAGGTGCTCAAAGATGATGCTAACATTCTTGAACCTGGCATATCAGCTTACATTGATGATATTTTGGTTGCCAGCAATACTTTTGAGGAGCACCTAACTAAGCTTGGTCACACATTAGATTTGTTACAAAAAGCAGGATTGAAAGTCAATGGAACAAAGTGCTTGTTAGCCCAGACAAAGGTAACTTTTCTTGGTCAAGTTGTTGAGCCAGGGAAGATCTCAATAAAGAATAATGCTAAAGACTTCTTGGAAAAGATCGAAATGCCACAAAGCCACTGAGATGTACAGTGATTGATGGGTTTCCTTAACTATTATGGGATGTTTCTTCCAGACCTAGCGGAGAAAACAAAAACCATCTCAAATTTATTGAAAAAATCCATGGAATTCAAGTGGACGTGGCAGGAACAAGAAGCTCTGGAAGGCATCAAGGTTGAGCTCAAAAACATACCATCATTGAATACTCCTGATTACACAAAGGATTTTATAGTTGACTTTGATGCAAGTACAGTAGCTATAAGCAGGATATTAAGCCAAGATATCAATGGAGTCAAGAGTCCCGTCCAGTACTTTAGTCTGAAACTTCGGGCCTCGGAAAGAAATTATGGTGCAACAAAGTGTGAAATGCTCACTTTAGTTGAATCACTGAAAAAATTTCGATATTTCATACTAGGACGCAAGTTCATTGTGAGGACAGACAATAGTGCTCTTGCCTGGCTGAAAAAATTTAGTGGTGACAAATCAAACATAGTCGCTCATTGGATAGAATACTTAAATGACTTTTCATTCACAATCAGACACCACCCTGGTAGGCTCCATCTGAATGCTGACTATTGGACTGCGTTACCAAGTTATGAACGAGACCTCAAGAAACCAAATGGGGAAAAGGTTCCCTTCTCCTTTATTCCTCATACTGAGTATCAACTGATACCTGATATTAATGCTGATCGAAATGGAAAACCCATCCTTGCCATACTTGTGAGAGAGGAGATCTCAGAGGAAGAGATAATTTGCTATCAACATCGCAACTGGATTTTGGACCAGATTATGAAAAGGATGAAGGATCCGTACTTCCCCACATCTCTGGAAGTAAATTGGTATTTCAACTGTTATAATTGGCGCACCAATGAGAATGGTTTATTGTACACTAAGAGCAAGCACAACAACTGACTTTCTATTCCCAAGTATTTTAAGAGGGACCTAGTAAACAGATTCCATGAAAAGGTCACTTGGGTATCCTCCAAACTGAGAAAACCTTCAACTCCTGATATGTCACCACTGGAATAAGAGCTACCATTACAAATGTCATCAACAAATGTGAGAGGTGCTTACTCAACAATATAAATCATTTTCCTCAACAGAGAGCTGAACTTGAATCATGGTCAGCAGTGAGCCCTAATGAGCTGGTCCATGTCAACCTTGAACAGTTGTCAAAGGACTACGAAGGTTTCCAGTATATACTTGTAATAGTTTACCATTTTACCAAATTTGCCTGAATGATTCCTTTAAGTAGCACAACAGCAGAGAAGGTTGCTGACAAAATAGTTAAAGAATGGATTTTGAAGTACAGTCCCATGCAAAAATTAGTTTCTGATAGAGGTCCTCAGTTCGAAAGTAATCTTTTGCGCGCTTTAATGAAGGAACTAGAAGTGGTCCACAAATTGACCACCGCCTATCACCACCAAGTGAACGGCTTGGTGGAGTGATTAAACCGAACCCTTATAAAATTAATTAAGGTAGCCTTATCATGGGCAGCAGGAAAGCAATGGAGGCGAATTATTGAATGCGTTGAGTACTTTTACAACACATCAGTTCATACAACTACCAGCATGAGCCCCTTTAAAGCCATATTCAGTCATGAGGCCACCACGTCCTTAACAATGATTTTCCCAAAGTACTCAGAACACAGCACAGAAAGTTATGTTAATAGATTAATTCAGGATATGCAACAAATCCACCTTACCATCTGCCATAACATGAATCAGTCCAGTATAAGGCAGAAGAAAACCTTTAACAAGAAGATATATGGCGAGCCACATAAATGTGGTGACCGAGTTTTTGCTTATCTTCCTCGAATTACAACAGATAGTAATCAAGTATGTAAACTTGCAAATGATTGGCAAGGTCCTTTTACAATAGAACTTATACCTTAAACAATGGTAAAACAGTACATTTTCAATGGCTCAAACAAGCGATAAAAGATATTGAGCATGTTATAATTATTGATAAGAACAAATTTACTTTAGTAGATAATGGTGTTGATGTATATGAAAAATACGATGATTTATCTAGTTTTTCAGAGGAGGAGTTTTATGACACTGATTACACTTTTGATAAGAATACTTCTGGCAATTTAGAAACACGTACGCTCCCCCAAAGAAGGGTGAGAACTAACCATGCTTATGATTCCAATATTTGGGATTTAAATCTTATAACTCTATTTAGGAATGTATATGAACAGCAGAAAACGCGAGTCGCCAGCTCCATCATCCCGCTGTCAAGTGAGAAGGAGGATAGAAGGTAGTTAACCAGCCGAGACGCCTCATCTAGGTGAGGGAGACACGTATCTCTGCTTGTTGAGGCATGTGCAAGGAAAAGAGGACGCAATGATGGTGCTGAGGAGAGTCTGATTCCATGTGGCCGACACATTGCTCCACAACTCGGAGAGGAGACAGCAACCATGATGACGCCCTCCACATCTCACCCCTATGTGGAGAGACATGTATCCCCACATGCGCGAGAGGAGCTGGCTACCCCTTCATTAAAAACTTATACACCTAGGACACCTTTTAGTGAATTGCAAATTGTAAATACCCCCCAATTGAGTGATTTAATAGCCCCCTCGACCTCATCTACAGCAACATCTACTGTTAGGTCGCAGAAGAACAAAGAAAGAAGAAGAAAAATTTCCAAATTTGGTGATGAAACCCTCCACCCCTATTATATAGCCACGAGAAAAGCTACCACTATAACGCACGACAATATATCTGAGGAAACAAAAGACCAACTTCGTTGAACATACAATGGGCGTGAAATGAATTGTTCCATCGACGCCATTCCATTTGTGATAGATGCTTCTCGTCATCCAAAAGTCAACACTATTATTTGTTACGACTCAAGAATGATGGAGGGGCTTAGTCGCCTGTACTGGCGTAGCACTGTGCACACTTTCTTTGACAATGACTTTAACATTTACAACTTATGTCAGTTTCTAAATAGTCGAAAAATAATTGACAGCTTTGAAAGCGTCAACATTGATTTTCACAACCTTCTATTTATCTACTTTTTAAGGATACATGATATACAGATGGATGACATTATGGAACGGATTGAGATAGCATACCGCATAGCGAAAGTTGAGGGCATGCTCCTCATCATGATAGTCAGAGATGGGCACGAGGACACAGTACCAGAGCATATCGAAAACTTACACTTTCATATGTAAAACTTTTTGATTTTGTCAAAAGACAATTATCTTCCTCTCTCATTACACACCATGAGCCATCTACCCATTACTAGGCTCCTATACACAGATTTGCTACTATGCCAGTGAGTCCCATCACACTGTTTAGCTGTCGATCAGAAACTTGTTATTGACGTTATCCTTCAGTCACAAACCTTAGAGGTGACAGATTCAAATACCCCATTGCTACTCACAGTAACCGATATGCATGTGAGTTTCGCGTTTGCACAGAGTGAACAAACGCTGCATGAGATCCAGATCATATGCTCTGACCTTAAAGCTGATTTTAACCCTGAGTCTGATTGGCCCGCCTGGATATAGTGAGCCCCTCACACAGTTATCACTCCTCAGTTGAAAGAACACTCAGAGACATTAAAGTTTCGTATAATACACAAGACAAGAAGAATTTCAAAGAACATCTGTTCGCTGAGAAAAACATACTGGATATTTACGCCCATGGTGCCATCTGGATCCTCGTGGTTTATTTAACAAAAGAACCAAATTTGCAAATACCAATGACACATGAAAATTGGTCATCTCTTACAAAGATAACCATCCATGAAATAGCTGTTTGTCCCTTATCATGGAAAGTAAAGAATTGGTTGCTTTACAAATGCAGTCCCCCCTCCTCTCCAGGGAAAACAAAAAGACCCATGGATAAATTCGAAAAATATTATGCCTGACTGGTGGGGGCGAATAGTGTGACAGGCAAGATGTCCATCATGTTAACCAGCAATTGACTTGGTATTTGTCTGTTGGACATAAATATTTTCTCCAACATAGTTAAGAAATATATGTGGGGCGCAACAGCAGAAACTAAATTTGCGATTTTCTATTCAGATAATGCTCCAATGAGCACTAGACGTTTTGTAGAATGATTGCCAGGGTTGACGCACCAATTCCTGGATCAGATTAACAAGCATGACATCCCTGGAAAGACTGAAGCTCTATTCCGCTTGCATCAAATGAGATATCCAGAATGTGGTTTACGGCCAATTTATTGAATCAGCTCGGCACGTCAACAAAGAGGGAAAGATCATTCCCATCACTATCTTCAATCAGGTGATGCGGATGCTGGAGCAATTCTATAGGGAGGAGGAACTATTAGCATCCTCAGCAGTACAAATGTCACCCCACATCCGTGATTTAATTGAAAAGGTGAACTTGGAGAAATTTGGCGGAAAGGCTATATCCCCAAGCCAACACCTCAATAGTCTGTAACCTAGGACGAACGTATTCTGATGGTCGAACATGACCCTAGTGAGTTTCTAGATGAACCTATGGTACAACAGAGAGTCGTGATAAAGATGTTCTCTCTTTAATGCAATGGTGTTTACTGAAATGTTCACCAAGAAGGAGTTGGTCATTCTGCAATCCCCAGGGCGACACATAGCTCTGGATGTGGAATGCACCACTTCCTGTGTGCACATCTCTAATCAACAGATCGAATACCTGCAACAGATAGGATTACAAGGAAAATTTTGGGACATGATAAAAGATGCATGAATAAACTACCCAGTAATGATCAGGACTGCCACCTTGGCCTCCACTGCAGGATTTAGTAATCTCGAGAAGAAGATAAAGACCTCGAATCTCTTGTGCATTCCACCACCTACTATCAAGACACCCCTGATACAACCTAAATGGAAGGTGAGAAAACTGAAAAAGAGGGTCGCAGCTCATTTATCTGTCAATGTCAACTTTGTGAATAGCAAACAGGAAGAGATTAAAGCCAGCGGAATGGGGGAGTATAAAGTCATAAAAGAAAAACTTATCACAGGAGGAAATCCTGAATGCATCTTCATTGATGGCAAGCTAACCATCACCAACATCTTCACGCGTGGTCTACTGGTGCACATGCAGCTACAGACAATCCACGATAAAATTGCAACTTTACAGCCTCATGTGCTGATTCTTTTTCAGGCAGCTGGTGACTTAATGTGGGTCAACAATGTGGAAACTATCACACGGTATTATGATGTCATGAAAAGGATAGAGATTATAACGATGATAAGAGCTAATGTGTCCTACCCGGAGCAAATAACTCTCAGTCAAGTTCAGGAATATTGTTCACTGTTCATCAACCATGCGACCACGATGGGGTACTTGAGGCAGGTGTTTATACACTTCTATAAACAGAGATTGGCGCAGAAGACGCACACACTTCCAACACCAATGCCATGATGACGTTGATGATCGCTTTCAAGGGTCTTCGGCTTTACGAGAGATTTTATGATACTTTCACAAGACGTTTAAATAATTTATGAAGGAATTGCCCCTCTGCAATAGAATGCTGAAGATTAGATTTCAATGACTAAAAGACGAAGTAGTTACCCAAAGGGAGGTACTAATGCAGATTACAAGAGAGCCACAATACGCTGAAGTCCAAACCTGGGATGGTGAGTTAGCAAAGAAGATGATAGTGGCCACTCAAAATATTGTGTCTGGGCCCACCCTCCAACTGTTATCCGAAAATTAATTTGAGCAAGGGGGGTGTGTAGAGTCACTCAGGGACTTTTTCGATTTAATTATTTATCAGTTATTTTGTATTTTTACGTCACCATGACGTCAGCACTTATTTCGAACTTAGGTTGCTACTGTTAGTTTGACGTCCCCTCGGTGGTGCTTATTATTATTGCTCAAATTGAATTTATGAGGGAATGAATAATTGATCATGTTTAAACTATGTAGACAACTGATTTTGTAAACAAAGGCAGGTAATAACTCAATTCTTGTATAAAACCTGAGAGACCTGTAGAGAACGCTTAATAGATTTTATCTACTCTCAACTGCCATTTTACCATTGTATTTTTTCTTTATATTATATCTTTATGAAAACTATTGCTTAAGATCGGCGACAATAGTAGTTATGGCCGCGGCAAGGAGGTCCCACTTTTTTCTGATTGGTCGAGAGGTGGAGGCAAGGAGATCCCACTTTTTTGTGATTGGTCGAGAGGGGTGGCCTTTGACCTGAGACGCCGTGGATATTGGCGGAGGTGTTTTACTGACGTCATGCATGTACTTTTACTAGTTTTTGTGTTATTTATGTGACCTAATTTAGTTTGCATTTTTTTACTTTTTTAGTTTTACTTACTTTTTAGTTTTACTTTCCCACATTAACTTACTTTACATGCATTACTTTGCCACATTTACTTACCTTTTTAGTTTCACTTTCCCACATTAACTTACTTTACATTTATTACTTTCCCACATTAACTTACTTTACATTTATTACTTTCCCACATTTACTTACTTGTTTAAAAAGTGGAATCGAAAAATATTTCCAAATAAAAAATAAATATTAATAATAATATTTAATAAACGTATGTGGTAAAACCCACATACGTGTTTAAGACAAGACAAAAATGTAATTTATTCTACACTTTGCTTATAATGACCATATATATCATACTTTTAAATTTGTATATTGTAGTGTTAGTTTATCATCATTGTTGAGATGGCAATGCTTTAAGAAACAAGCGTAATGTGTATTTACATATATTTCACACTGTCGCATCAAAATTAATGGTTAATAAACAAGTTGTTATTAAAAACGAGATGACATTTACAAT
>CABFPE010000021.1:1901253-1914802 GCA_900660155.1 Hofstenia miamia | reverse complement strand
AAAAATAAGATTAAATTTACAAGTTATATCCTATCTTTATTTCAACAATATTTTAACATGGTGTGTTGTTTACAAATCGCGCTCTCCCCGCCTGCGCTCCCCGTCTAAAATTAAAGGTGCCGGTGTTTTTCGGGGCACCTTTAATCTTAGCCAGGAAGTTTTAAGGAAATTTGTTGATTGTTTCTTTAACCGCGTTATTGACCTGCTTAAGCCTTTATATTGAATTACTTATTGTAATGCCTGAGTTAGTTTTAATAAGTGAAATTAAATTGAAAATGAAAGGCTGCGCTTCATCTACTTTCTGATTCGTAGTGTAAGATAAACACAGCTGTACACATGTACAGAAGTTGTGAGTTCAAATCTCACCGAATCAACTTGGCAACATTTATATTGCAAAATATTTTAGAGCCCATAAACTGTTTTATGTTAATATGCATCTTAGCCAATATTGCATTGACATTTTGAAAAAATTAGTTATTCATTTTTACAGGCCCAGAATTCAATTTAGCATTAAACAGAGATTATATTCAATTGTGTTTGAATATGTATGTTCTCATTTTAACTTTTAAACCTTGGATAATTAATAGATTTATTGAAATAAAGCTTACCTTTTAATGTAGAAGTATAGCTAAGCCCAAAGTATACATCAATGAAAAACCATATAAGGTTATTCAAAGATACACACAAGGATGGATACATCCAACAAAGAAAGAGCTATGAGGTTAACAATCAATATTAACATTAATAATCTTGGCAGTAAATCTAAAATAAAAAGTTAAAGGAAAAAAGCATGTAGTGCATACTCCCGGAGGATTGATTTTTCATCATTAAATAAATCTAAAATTTAATAATTCATATACTTGCAAACTTGTAACAAAATTGACATTGAAGAAAAAAGTTTTAAAAAACGGATCTAAAACAATTTGCTGTTTTTATTTAGAAAGACATTTCGGCTGTGGTTTTCCACCGATAACCGACCTTGCAAAAAGGTCTTGGCAAGTCTGCCAAGTGAAAACAATCGCTCAACTTCACAGCTTGTGGCTCTAAAATTGGGAAGGCTTGTAAGGATATCAAAAGTATCATTCTGTGGTAGTGCTAAGAAATCTTTGAATGAAAGCCTACAAGATACATAAGAATGCTCATTTGATGATGGCTGATTTTGGGTTGTAAACCTTTCCTTAACATAATTATAAAACGTTCCATTTCTGAAACAAATCGCAAGAACAATCTCATTACTATTAATCCACTTAGACAGGACCTGCTTTATTGGAGCATTCATTGCAGAATCAATGTCAGATAAATGTTGCAGAAATTTTATAACTTTCACGGCAATATTTACTCCAGCATTTGATTTTTGAAGTTCGAGTGAAACTTCTTTGAGAGGTTGTAGAAGTTGTTCAATAGATTGAAGGATGCTCCATGAAAAGCTTTCTAGCTCGTCTTCTAATACGAATGTTAAAACGTCCTTTAACTCAAGAAAACGTGTGATCATTTCTAACACACTGTTCCAGCGTGTAGAATTATCTAATATGATTTTTAATATGGGCAAATTCATTGCCCTTTGAATACTTTCTATTTTGCTGACTAAATTGGGCGTTCTATGAATGAGCCTAACAATCTTTCTGACTTGACTTATAATATCAATAAAGTATTCATTATCTAGTATATCTACGTCATCCTCTTCAATTTGTGTGTTATCCGTAGGAGACCTAATAAGGAGAATTTTTTTAACACATAAATTTACTATGTGCGCTAAACATGGAAAACAGAACCAGTTAAAAAGCTTGGCGCTGCGTTGGACATCTGCTCCACAATCTACCACACACATTGTAATGTCCCCTGGCATCAAATCAAAATTGGAAAGAAGATTCTTAAGGTGAGTGCAAATCTCCTCACTCCCGCAAAACCCAGAATAAGGGATAAGGCCAAGACACACATTTTTTGATGCTACAAAAAGGTATACTCCAATAAATTTATCTCCAGTTGTGGAGGTCCACTTATCAAATGAAATGCATAATAAGTCTTTCATGTTTCGATTTCTTATTAGACACTTAACTTTGTGAAAAATTACTTGAAATTCACTTTCAAGTGCACTATTTATTGAATCGTAGTTAACAGTAGCAAAATTAAGTTTTGAAAAAAAATTTTGCATAGTATGACTTGCAATAATCTTTCGGATCGGAATATTATCTTCATACACCAATTTACAGACTTGATTTAAACCTCTGCTTTCACTTGAACTGCCTGAATTTGAATTAATAAATGGCAAAGTTTTTTGATTTGAACAAATTACATCCACAATAGTTCGTGAACAAGATGAACGATGTTTTTTTAACCCTGTTGTGTTTCCTCCTTTACATTTGATCATGGAACCACATTTAATGCATTTCTTAATTTCAGTAGGCCTACCGTTCACATATTTCTTCAAAAAAAAATTGTGAATTTCATTTGAAGTGCCAACAGAATATTTTTTGTATTCAACTTTATCAGCAATTGCTAGTGTGACTGGGCTCTCATCTAGAGTAACAATATCATCATCAGTAATACTAGTACTAGTAGTTGCTGACATTCTAAAAAACACCAATTTATATTTTATTAACAATGGTATCATCAAAATAATGTTTGTTTAGTGATAGCCTGAACCTGAACACTGATTTTTCAATAAAGATGAAATATAAATGATGCATAAGTATTTCAAAAGCAAAACATTAACTAGGAACAAATAAATGCAATATTTAATTAACTATTAAGTATTATAATTAAGTATTTATTAAATATTAGTAATATTATATTACATTCGGTATCTTTAAAACCTGCCCAGATCCTGTATGACGTCATTAAAATATTATGACGTACCAATAACCGAAAATACCATTCTCGGAAAAACAACGTTTTTGATATAGTAAACTGCTTAATTTTCAAGTAATTTTTTAAAAAAAATCTCTTGGCAACAACGAAATTAATTAGAAAATATCTGGGCAGCAAGAATATGATGTCAAATCGATTTTGATGACGTCATTAGTTTCTGGGCAGCAATTCTCTGGGCAGGTTTTAAAGATTCCCTATTATATTAATTATTGGAAATTTAGGAATATTTAATGTCCTCATATTACTTTTTTNTATTTTGTAGAGGAGAGAGTCTGTGTCACTGCATAAAACTGTGATTTGATTTGCAAATGCAGGCTTCATTATGTTATAATGGAATTTAAACATCTGGAGCTTAGAAAGATCTAAAATGGCCTGACCCTCATAATTTAGCTTATTCCATACAATTTCTTTTTAGCATGACCAGCACCAAATTGTCATTAATTTTGTTAAATGACTTAAATTGTGTCTGTTTTATTAACTTTTCTGCTGCTTCTTGACCCTCAACAAATTTTACCTTGCATTGTTTTCTTAGAGACTCCATTGTCTTTCCAAATACAGCATTAGACATCAGCTTATAAAAGCTCTTTTTTCAAAGTTGTTTCTAGCTGCTTTGTGTTTTGATGTATTTAAGTCAATATAGGGCTTTAAAAATTGTGCTTGTTTAAATTGTAGTGTGCTGTGAAACTTGGTGATTTTTAGGCACCACCAAGTTCATCCTTTACTTTCAAATATGTCTTTTTATTTGTTTCACTATATAATGGTGAATTAGATGGATAGTTTGAAAAGTCAAAGTGGTGTGCCAATGATGCCAGTTCTTCATACACATTTTGGGTCTTTATTTTGTAGAGGAGAGAGTCTGTGTCACTGCATAAAACTGTGATTTGATTTGCAAATGCAGGCTTCATTATGTTATAATGGAATTTAAACATCTGGAGCTTAGAAAGATCTAAAATGGCCTGACCCTCATAATTTAGCTTATTCCATACAATTTCTTTTTAGCATGACCAGCACCAAATTGTCATTAATTTTGTTAAATGACTTAAATTGTGTCTGTTTTATTAACTTTTCTGCTGCTTCTTGACCCTCAACAAATTTTACCTTGCATTGTTTTCTTAGAGACTCCATTGTCTTTCCAAATACAGCATTAGACATCAGCTTATAAAAGCTCTTTTTTCAAAGTTGTTTCTAGCTGCTTTGTGTTTTGATGTATTTAAGTCAATATAGGGCTTTAAAAATTGTGCTTGTTTAAATTGTAGTGTGCTGTGAAACTTGGTGATTTTTAGCCCTTGTTCAATGTAAAATTTCAGCACCTCATAGTGAACCACATACTTTTTCTTTGGGTAAAATGTCTGCACCAACTTTGCCACTTTGCCAGATTTCAGTCCTAATGACTCTTTAATATTTTGTGTGTAGGGTGACAAATGTTTGTCTTCAATAATCATCTGGTGTGGTGCCAGGGGGAAATCAAAATGTTTGCTGTGCAAATTACTGGGATATTGCAGGTCCACCTCCACTAAATACCCAATATCTCCATCCTGTGGTGTATTCAAAATTTCATTTATTGGTGCATTTGTCCACTGCAACTGTCCAACAGGCAAATTCATCTTCATGGTACTGCCAAACAAAGAATTCATGTCCAAAAAGATTGCATAAGTGGACTCATTTTCTGGGTCATAGCCCTCTACCATGGGGTTGTTTGCCTTAAAGTAGCATTCTGAGTAAATGCCTGACATGCCTCCTCTAATACCAGCCTCAATAAATTCCAGTTGATTGTTATCTGCAATTGGATCAAGTGAGAAGTTTGTGTAAATTAACATGGCATTCCAGCTAAAGTTGGACAGTGTAAAAAAATGTGCAGGATGCAGTCCATGTGTTTGTTTACTCTTACAACTAAATTCACAAAGTACATCTGAAAGCAACAGTGTATCTGACATTAAATAATTATTGTGGAAGTCTCTAAATGTGGTACACCCTCCATTAACCCAAGTAATATTTGTTAGTGGTATTTTTCTGGTTAATCTATTATACCAATGTTGTAATTCAGGCAGGTTTGTTTCATTAAATTTATCTAATGATTCAAACCATTAATATGGAAATTGGCCCTTACCCATCATAAATGCTGATGCCTTCTGCTTGCCCATGCCTGCTTTTAAAAAGTCATATTTGCCTGCTCCAATATTTTTTGCCAGATTTGACAGGCTATCAATAACAAAATGATAGGAGTACAAAAATCTCAACTCTTCATGAATCCATTTAGTTGCAACATTTTTATCCTTGTAGTTATACATTGGGATGATAAGACTAAATGATAAGAAGTTTTCAGACATGCATGGTATACATTTCAGGGTTTCATTTTCCTTGAGCTTCAGGCTTTTCAATAGCAAATGCATATTCATACTTACTGCCATTGGAGTAAATTGAGGGTTAGGGTGTAATATGTTGCAATTGTTGTGTGCAACACCATGCACTTTCCCAGTATAATGGCAATAATCAATTACTCTGTGAGAGATACCTTCAAATTCTTCATTGCAGAACACACAAACAGTGGATTTCTCCATCAAATATTCTCTATCAGCCTTGAAATTATTAATTGACAATGCTTTTGCTTGGCAGCAAATGAAGTTTTGACAATTTTGTGAAGTTCATTCCATCAATCCTCCATACAGCCCTCACCTGAAAAAACTTTAGCAGAAAGAAGTTGATTTTCAGTACTGGTGGCAATACAGATACCTGAGGGAGTTTGTAGCACATCCTGAACAGTATAGCTGGTTGAGGGATCTGGTGTAACTGTGTGGATCTTCTGTGATATGAATTCTATATCTAATGCAGCAATGATAGGTACAAAGTTCTTGGCTCCAAATGATTTAAATGAAATTTTCTCATTAGACTGAGGGAAAGTAATTGTTGTCATCAGTATTTGCGCAGCACTTCTTTTGGCAGGTTCTAAATATTCACTAGTATTTAAAGCCTGAGAGATATATGAATACAGAAGGAGCCCATATTTCTTCCTTAAAAAATATTGAAGCAAGGCATTTAAATCAATTTTTGTCTTGTTTATGAGGTTTACATTTGCAATTTAATATTATTATATTTTTCAATTTTAAATGAGACCAATAAAAGTCTCGATTCGAGACGAGACTGAGACTTTTTTTCAAGTCTCATCGAGACTGAGACCTATACTTGAGGGGTACAGACGTTTCACTAACTGGATATTTCACTAACTGAATGTTTAGCTAACTGGATGTTTCACTAACCAGATGTTTCGCTAACTGGATATTTCGCTAACTGGATATTTCACTAACCAGACGTTTCACTAACTGGACGTTTCACTAACTACTTGTCCTATAAAAATATTATGTTGATGACGTAAAATAAACATCTCTACTAAACGATTTATAATTTACTTGGAAATGGAAATATCTGGAAGTGGAAGACCTGCTCCTGTTAAGCCAATTAAAATGAAACGCGGAGGCATTAAGTTACTTTATAAAGGAAATTTTTTATATTTCCAAATGAGAAAAAAAGAAAATTTGTATTGGAAATGCTCTGAGAAACAGTGTAAATATAGGTTAATCACCGCGCATGATTATAGTATTAGGTAAAAACACTATTTTCTGAGGAATTTATAAGTTCACTGAAAATGTTTAGTTGTTTTAAATACCTTGGTTACTATTAATCTTATCAAAATAAAGCTAGTTAATTTTTATGCATATTAGGAAAATTTAGGAAGGAGGCAGCTGTTGAACACTGTCATACATGCGTTGAAGAAGAGATTGTAAATGCAACTATTGCTCGGCAGGAAATGTCGGACAAGATGTCATTGGACACGTCTAAGACTCCCGGTAAATTTACACATTTACACTAAAATCTAGTTTTCCTATTGCAATGATATGACATTCATATTTAGGTCAAGTTTATAATGAAGTCGCCGCCCGAACTGATCCTCTAGCAATGGCTCATGTTGCTTCAAAATCGAATGTATGCCGTAATTTGTTAAGAATAAAATGCCAAGGATGTCCACCGCTGCCCTCATCTGCAAATGATTGGATTTTGGGAAATATAGCTGACTCTGATGGCAATTCAATGATTGGCGCTGATGCTGTAGTTGATGGCCAACGAGTTGTAATCTTTGCGAGTAATTTTATGTTAAACCTTATGGCTAGAGCCACCCATGTATCAGGTTTCACTACTTTTTAATATTGTAACTACTTATTTCATAGGAGATGGTACATTTAAGATGGTGCCGCAAATATTCTCACAACTTTATACAATAAATTTTTTTTACAATACAAAATTAATTCCTGGTGTATATGTCTTATGTAGTTCCAAGAGCACTGCTACATATGAATTTATCTTATCATGGCTGAAAGAACGCCTAACCCATTCTGTACTGTACACCTCAACAAAGGAAATCATGTGCGACTTTGAGTTGGCCTTCCATTCTGCCACAAGATGTATATTTCCACAGTGGAGAATTATAGGGTGCTTTTTTCACTTCTGCCAGGCAATTTTGCGGAAAGTTTCAGAGCTCGGTCTTGTCGTTTTGTATAGACAATATAAGGGTGTCAGGATTATTCTGCGGTAATAATTGTGTAATTAATATTTATGAAATTTAATTTAGTTGTTTAATGGCTTTGGTTTTTTTGCCAATTGATGAAATAGAAATAAGTTTTGTTTCTCTATTAAAATATATATATATATATATTTCTTTGAATTTTAGGAATAATCGTTTCGAAATTACTACTTTTGAGTAGACCAACTTCTGATTCGTGGTGTAAGATAAACACAGCTGTACGCATGTACAAAATATGTGAGTTCGAATCTCACCGAATCAATACTACATATTAGAATTTGTATCTAATAATCAAATTTAGAAAGTAGTATTGAATAAGGATACTGCTTGGAATTAAACATTATTATTATTAAACAAATGTTGCAAATGTTTATATTGTATAACAGTTTAGTTAGTGCTATTTTCGTAGGAACATCATGTAGGCGATGCAGACTCACTCAGTGATTAACAACTCTGGGTTATATTTTTTACTCCTCAAATATGATCACATATTATATTAACATGATAAAGCTTGTAGCTTCACAACTCGTTTTTTAATATGCAATGAGCTCTTTTCAGAGCTACCTACCTAGATAAATCAAAACATTATTTTGTGAATAAAAACCAATGAATGTTTTAAATTTAAAGATTCTTTTACATACACTTAATAAAATATTTTATTCAATTTAATAAATGTATGATTATATATATATAGCATGAAGATCTGTTAAAAGCAAGCAAATCACGTTAAGAGCGAAACAAAATCTCTCTCTAAAACCGAATTGCTAGCAATTCTATATAGTAATAAATATATAAGAATAATCGGATGGCAATATCACCAAGGTGCTTAAATACTTTTAAAGCAACAGCATGACGGAACGCTCACCTTATTATGTTATATTATTACCGTATTTACTCGTGTATAAGCTGCACCTTTTTCCAAGAAAAATTGCTCCAAAAGCGGGGGTTCGGCTTATCTATGGAAACAACACTTGAAAACCCTCCCGCGAAAATACCTATGTTATTGATACCATCAAACAAATCTAGCGTATTCTGCATAACATTTCTTTTTGTTGTAAATACATATTAATTCATTCTACAATAATTTACGGAACTACAGCCAATATCTCCTGAAGTAAAATCATTGAACAGATTGGATTCAAACTGACAGATTCCCATAACTCACTAAAAGATATCGGTATGATACCATTTCACAACTTTTCGTTAGCAATAAAGTGTAGTTATTGCAATACTACATCACAAAATTATTTTACAATTACATTGCGGGCTTGAAAAAGTAAAAAAAACAAATTCAGAAAGTTTGTCACAATTTAAAACAAATTTATTTATTAAAACAATCAAAAATTATTAATAAAGTCTGCATCGTGAACTGTAAATCGCTGTGTCGAATTTTAGGTATTACAAGTGAAGAGTTATTTTACACAAAAACAATTTCGCATTAATTCATTTTGTCAGTTAGTGAAATATCCAGTTAGTGAAACGTCCGGTTACTGAAATATCCAGTTAGTGAATTATTCAGTTAGTGAAATATCCAGTTAGCGAAACATCCAGTTAGTGAAACGTCTTGTTAGTGAAATATCCAGTTAGTGAAACGTCTGGGTTAGTGAAATATCAAGTTAGTGAAACGTCTGTAGACCATACTTGAGACTTAGTTTTCCGAGACTGAGACTAAAATTTTAAAGTCTCGAATTCCCTGCTCTGGTTACAGCTTAGGTTGATAAAATATTGAAACATTTAGGTTTAGTTCTAAAGTTTAGGTTATGAAGCATCAAGTTGTGACTTGGGTTAGGGCTTAGGTATATAAAATATTGTTAAAATTTTGACATATTATATTTGTTGCGAAATGCTAAGTGTTGCGATTGCGAGTTTTCTCTGGCAAAATTGTTTGGTTTGTGGGTGTAGGTCTAAAAGGGGTTGTGACTGCAGTTCGATATTCCTGATCAGCTCTATATTCAAATACAGGCGAAATTTGAAAAAAAATAACATTTGGACTATCGTAAGCTATTTTTAATTGGCAGGTAATTACCGTATTCATGTTTAATTAATAAATTTTTAAATTTCAAATTAAATTATCGAAATTTTGCTTGTATTTAAATATCGAGCTGCAGTCACAACCCCGTCTAAATTACGAAAGCTAAATTTGTAAATAAAAAGGGAGCTGTGACAATTTAGAAATAGGCATGTCAATATATAATTTGAACTGTCGTTTTTCACCTACCTTACTTATTGAAGTGTCAAGTTATGTTTCAGTTATCTTTAATATTAACCATTTTAATCATCTATAACTTATTCATTATGCATTTGATTTTATTTTCTATTAATTTTATTGTTTTTACGAGGATTAGTTGTTATTTGTTAATACATTATTAATAATAATATTAATTAATACATATTAAAATACGAAATGGAGCGATTTCTCCATTTTTCTTTGCATGTGTTATTTTTTGGAAATTCTACTCATTTTTTGCGCTTACTAGCTTATATTTCTAAGTTTCATCTTCCTTTTGCTAAATTACTAAAATACGAAATGGAGATAAGTCTTTGAATACACTGAACCTTCGACTCATTTACTTATTACTATTTAATTTATTGCATTTTTCATCGTTTTTATTATTATTTATTGCGATTTTGTTGTATTTTTTCATCTTTTTTCTAGTTTTTATCTCCCTTTCGCTAAATTACTAAAATACGAAAGGGAACTAATTCTTTAATTTAGGAGTAATTAGTGGTATGCTTTAGATTTTTTATATAGAAATATGATTATGATGTATATTTATCTAAACAGTTACAAAAACAAATACACTTTACAGTGCCAAAAATCTCCAAATTATTTGTGCATTAAACTTGTTATTTTTATTTATTTATTTATTTTTTATTGTTACTATGATTAGAAAGTATAATTTTTGAGCACTAGTGGTGCTCATTTATATTACCCATGACATTTAAATTATTTGAATATTAAATCAATTAGATTAGTATTTCATTGTATTACTTTACTTTTTATATTGTTCAAGAACCTAGTATATTCATTTTTAGGTATTTTATCTATATTACAACTAATTAATGCAGGAGAATTTATATAATTCCATATTTTACTGCTCCTAACTTAAAGAGAATATCTTTGTAGCATAGAGTTATGCTGTTTTATTGAAGTTTGGTTTTTTTATATTAGCCCTATATTAATAATAATAATAATAATCAATGACTTTATTTAGCCGCTGAAGGCATACACAACAAGAAAATAAAAACAAGTCAAGTTTTACGGCAGCGAGGACAGTCACAGGAGATGAAATAGGAGCAAATGGAAGAGTAGGCGAAGTCGGAGAAGGGCTCAGCAAAGAGGAAAGCCATCAAAGATTTCTTGAAGCTCGGTGGTGGGGAAAAGAAATCAATCGCTGTTGGAGGGTTGCGAGTCAAGATGTAATTAGCAGCAGTACAAGCACGATTGAAAAACGAGTGAAGGGTGCGATGTTTCTTTGTACGACGAATGGAGAAGGTGACAACATCATCAGAGCGAGTGCAGCAGGAATTAGAGAACTTAATGAAATCAAAAGGATCAAGATCCAATTTGCGAGTCAGTAGTCGATTGAACAGAAGGAGATCACAGGCATGGAAGTAGAGTGACAGCGGGAGAGTGGAGAATTTCAGCAGAGCGTCTTTATAGTCCAAAGAGGAAATCCATTTGAAAGCGCGTTTCTGGAAACGTTCCATGGAGTGGAACAAAGCACGAGAAGGCCACCAACAAGGAGACGCGTAGAGTAGAATGGCGCGAGGAATGGACTTGAACAAAGAGAGTTTCACAGCGGACGAGGTATTAAAAGGAACATTACGGAAAAGGGCAAATAGCGAGGAATTAGCTTTGCGGAGACGCAAAGACACATGTCCAGTCCAATTTAAGTTTGCAGCAAGTTGAACTCCAAGATGAGTGTGATGAGGCGCAAAGTTCACAGGTAGAGGCAAATCAGAAGGGGGAGCCACAGAAAAGGAAATACCACATGTCTTGGTAGTGCTAAAATCGAGATGGTTGACAGAGGATTAATTTCATTGAAATAGTTAAACTCCATCGGGTGTTTTTATTATGTGGTTTAGTAGTTCAAATATTAATAATTCATATATATTGAGTATATCATTATCCAAAAATAACTGTTTTGTCGAATCTTTCGAATTTTTAAAATGTATTATTTTTATTATCTTTTTTTGAATTTTGAAAATAGGCAGTAATGTGTTATAAGTAGTGCCACCATATTGAATTAAAGGTAAAATGTAAGTATTGTAATAGTTTAATGTTAAATGTTTTTGCACAAAATGCCTCAATTTCATTAACATGCCTCATAATTTAAATAGTTTCTTACACAATTCGGAAATATGATTAGCAAAAGTCAAGTACTTGTCTACTATAATTCCTAAATATTTGTAGGATTCACAAATTTTTAATTCATTACCAGATACCTCAATTTAGTTGCATCGTTTTTTCACTGTTTAACGAGTTTGTTATAGCAAAGCCAATCCTGCAGTGTATCTAAATTCAGCTGTAAATTATTAAACAATGTTTGTTTATCATGAGAATCAGAATGGAGATTCGTATTATCAGCAAAAATAGTAGTCGATGCATCTAAATGAGTTGGTAAGTCATTAATATATAATAAGAACAGAAATGGTCCTAAAATCGATCCCTGAGGTACACCATATTTTATCTCTTTCAAGTAGAATTTATTAGAGTCGTCACATATTGAACGCTGTTAAGATAACTTTCAAATAGTTTGAGTATATAACCCCATACACCAAAGGTATTTAGTTTAATAATAATTTATGATCAATAGTATCAAATGCTTTTTTTAAGTCAATAAAAACGCAAGACGAAAATAGTTTTTGATCTTTTAAATTTCTTACATTTTCAACAAATTTAATTAATGCTAAAGTGGTATTGTGATTTTTTCTAAACACAAATTGATTAATTTTTGTTTGTTTACATAACTAACTAATCTATTGTGTATAAGTCTTTCAAAAATTTTGCTAAAAACAGTTAATAGTGAAATTGGTCTATAATTTGAAGGTTTGTATATATTTCCACTTTTATGTATAGGTATGATCTTAGCTATTTTCCTTTTTTCTGGAAATACTGAGGTTTGTATGCAGAGATTAAATATATCTGTCAACGGATTTAAAAGTATTGGTGATAGATAAGGCTTTAATTACTTAAAATGATATACCATCCCAACCAGCTGATGACTCTGATTTAATATTTTCAATAACCTTTTGTAATTCTATACTTGTTATACTTGGAAAAGATGGAATCAGGATTATTGTCAGTTTGGTATGAATGCAAACTTGGAGGTATATTTTTTGCCAAGGAAGATTTACAAAATAGTTATTGAATTTAGTACAATCGATATATTTTTTATAACATGTTTATTTTGCTTCCTGTTATATTATTCAAAATAGAATAGAATTGCTTTGAACCCTTTAATACAGTATTAATTTTATTAGTATATTTTCGTTTAATGTTTCGTACTCTGGNATATAGGGCATAAAACTGAGAAATGCAAAAACAGACGTAAATAGTTCAAAAAATAATAGATATAGACCGATAACTTTACATAATTAACTAAATTCCTAGCACGTGGTAACACGCAATAGTACGCGGTATATACTTAAGGATATTAGCAAAGAAAACTTGAAATTCATAAAATAATTAAGTTTTTCGTTTAATGTTTCGTACTCTGGATACCACTTTATTTCTATATCTGACTGGTAGTTTAATTGTTTTTTAAGAAATTATTTGCTATTTACCTTTCGTATTTTAGACCTACCGGTTTGTGGCGATTGTTCCGTAAACCTTAAATTCTATAGAAAGGCGTACTGAGTTTACATCGGCCAGAATCCAGGAAATCCGAGACTTAATTTTTAGACGAGAAATGAGACTTTTTTTATTGAGACATGCGACTCGAAACTTGGCGAAGGTATAGAATAGGGTGCACGCGGAGCACTAATATAGGGCATAAAACTGAGAAATGCAAAAACAGACGTAAATAGTTCAAAAAATAATAGATATAGACCGATAACTTTACATAATTAACTAAATTCCTAGCACGTGGTAACACGCAATAG
>CABFPE010000021.1:1885313-1901236 GCA_900660155.1 Hofstenia miamia | reverse complement strand
TTAACGGTTACTTCATGAACCCATAATAATCAAAACAGGGTCATGTCACTTGTTTTGCACCCAGCATGTAGTTCATCTTCACACAATTCTAAAGCAATCGATTTGGCAATTTTGTCAATTAACAGGTTCTTCAATTATGTTTTACTCAACGAAACCTCATTGTAGATTTAATGAAATATCTCGTTTTGACCTTTAAATCTGTTAGGTTGTAATTAAAATTTTCTCAGAGGTGCAATAGGAGATTGATTCAATTCAGAGTTAGCGTTGCCTTTAATAATGTGGGGAATCCATATAAAGTCGCCATAAATAAGTTTTTTAGGTACAAAGCGCCATCTATGATTTATTAAAAGTGTCATCTATAAGAATATATTTATATACATATTAATCGTCTAAAACGAAAGTTTTATTGTACAGAAATTGTTGCAAACTCATTAAAGAAGCATGAAAGAAATGTCAGGTGCGCTTCAATCATTCGAAAAGGTACTATAATTTATGATTTATGTTCTTGATGTGAAAATTTTTAACAACGATTTAATTTTTCAAAAAATGTAATCAAGTATTCTCTATGCTTATATACGAAAACTTTTCAATAAATTATGTACTTAACAAAGCGCATATATTAGTTGTTATAATATACGAGTAAAACAGATTGAATAATCGAAATTAAAATATTTATATTTTCACCGCACTGTATTTGGAAATTTCAAGGTAAGGACTTGATTTAAAGTAAAAATGCATAGATTTGTGTAAATCCACTTTTATGTCTTGCAATTTGTTTAATAATTGATATTTTTATGAATTCCACGTTNTTATTTGAGATGTTTAAATTGGAACTTCTTTGCATTTTCAGAGAATTTGTTTTCCCGATTTGTATTTATTTCCACATTTTANGTAAGGACTTGATTTAAAGTAAAAATGCATAGATTTGTGTAAATCCACTTTTATGTCTTGCAATTTGTTTAATAATTGATATTTTTATGAATTCCACGTTTACTATGCTATTGTCTTTAAATATATACCGTGTGCTATCGCGTGTTACAAATTTCGTTAATTATGCAAAGTTATTGGACTACATACATTATTTTTTAAGCTTTTTACGTATGTTATTGATTTCTCATCGTTTTTTACCTTGTATTAGAGTTTATTTTATCCACGTGTTCGCCCGAGACTTTTTTGATAATCGAAGATCACAAAAACTTTCANTTTTCAGAGAATTTGTTTTCCCGATTTGTATTTATTTCCACATTTTAATTACTGATTAGTAAATCCGAATTTATAGCTAGCGTGATCGTGTTGCATACATTTTTAATGCATAAATATGCATTCCACTATTGTTATAAATATATTTTGAAAAGTGCGGATGTACAGATCTCCTGGGTGTGTTTAGCATGGGCCTGTCATATACAATTATTACTGAAAATTCAAATAAATTTACTCTAAGTGTTATATGCATGAAGTATTTTCATACTTATTGAACATGTATATGGGACTCATAATAGGGCCTTTTATAATTGAAGCATGTAGTGCATGAACCCGTTTTGTGCAATTTGATTCAAAACGAGAAGTCGCTTTTTTTAGTTAACGTTTGTATATTTGCTTATGTAGTGTCGGTTAACGGTTACTTCATGAACCCATAATAATCAAAACAGGGTCATGTCACTTGTTTTGCACCCAGCATGTAGTTCATCTTCACACAATTCTAAAGCAATCGATTTGGCAATTTTGTCAATTAACAGGTTCTTCAATTATGTTTTACTCAACGAAACCTCATTGTAGATTTAATGAAATATCTCGTTTTGACATTTAAATCTGTTAGGTTGTAATTAAAATTTTCTCAGAGGTGCAATAGGAGATTGATTCAATTCAGAGTTAGCTACAGAGTTAGCGTTGCCTTTAATAATGTGGGGAATCCATATAAAGTCGCCATAAATAAGTTTTTTAGGTACAAAGCGCCATCTATGATTTATTAAAAGTGTCATCTATAAGAATATATTTATATACATATTAATCGTCTAAAACGAAAGTTTTATTGTACAGAAATTGTTGCAAACTCATTAAAGAAGCATGAAAGAAATGTCAGGTGCGCTTCAATCATTCGAAAAGGTACTATAATTTATGATTTATGTTCTTGATGTGAAAATTTTTAACAACGATTTAATTTTTCAAAAAATGTAATCAAGTATTCTCTATGCTTATATACGAAAACTTTTCAATAAATTATGTACTTAACAAAGCGCATATATTAGTTGTTATAATATACGAGTAAAACAGATTGAATAATCGAAATTAAAATATTTATATTTTCACCGCACTGTATTTGGAAATTTCACCTAAGTAAGGACTTGATTTAAAGTAAAAATGCATAGATTTGTGTAAATCCACTTTTATGTCTTGCAATTTGTTTAATAATTGATATTTTTATGAATTCCACGTTTACTATGCTATTGTCTTTAAATATATACCGTGTGCTATCGCGTGTTACAAATTTCGTTAATTATGCAAAGTTATTGGACTACATACATTATTTTTTAAGCTTTTTACGTATGTTATTGATTTCTCATCGTTTTTTACCTTGTATTAGAGTTTATTTTATCCACGTGTTCGCCCGAGACTTTTTTGATAATCGAAGATCACAAAAACTTTCACCAATCTAAAAATAATTTTAAACAAGCTAAAAATTATTCATTTTAAAAATTAGGCTTAAAATTTATCCTGTTTGAATAAATTAAAATACACAATGTATTGCTTTTTTCACTTAAACATCATTGCTTTAATTAAGTTTTAATCGAGACTAATAACAGTCTCGATTCGAGACGAGACTTTTTTTCAAGTCTCTTTTTCGAGACAGACCAAAATATGAAAGTCCCTGCCAGAATTTATAAACAATTTACATCGACCAGAGTTTATATTGACCACTTTCAACATGATAATTTCCTTCGAATCTCCTATATACCCTTGTGAGAATTATATGAAACCAATATGGTAATTACAGAAAATGTACATGAACATTTTTATCTGAAATTGACAAAAATTTATTTAACAGGTATTCTGGTCGATATAAATCATACTAAATAGCAAGCAAAGAAATTTCACGTAAGATAAAGGCTTGATTTAAGCTGAAAGTCTATGGATTTCTTTAAATATTTTGTTATATTTTGCAATTTTTTATTTAAAAATAATTATTTTTATATGACTTCATTGTTTTATAACCCATAATGCTTAAATATTTACCGCGTGCTTTCACGTGTTACAGCGTGCTATGAATTTGGTTAATTATGTAAAGTTATCGGTCTATATAGATTATAATTTAAACTTTATTTTTTTTAATTTCTCATAGTTTTTTTTACCCTAGATTGGTGTTTATTTTGTCCGCGTGCTTCGCGTGTCGCTATTCTACAAGTTCGCCGCCAAGATATTTTAATTTATTTTATTTATATCAAAAATTCGCTTCAGCAGAAATCAATGTGATTTTTTTTCTGGTCGTACAATATTTATTTTCTGCGAATGAAGTGATTTTAGGATATATCTTATTTTTTAGTCTAGTTAGATAATTTCTTGCTATATTACATTTCACAAATATGTTAGCAATGAAATTTTTTCATAATATGAATAAATTGTTTCTAGCTATTTAATGTTAATGTATTCTACAGTTAATTAAATGATTAATTATTTTGCAAAACCGCAAAATTTTTTGTTTTTAATAATTGTAAAAAATTTAATTGCATCATTTAATGAGTTCCACTGTTATAGATTTGCGTAGTAATTCATTTTTTTAGAATAAATTGTAATTAATTAATGCTGAATTTAGCCTGGGCTGTCACTGTTGTGGCTTCAGAAAATTCAAATTAAGCGATAATAAAAGTGTAAAATTTAGATTGAATAATTTTGAGCTTTCTCTGAGATATCTTCTTTTAGCTTTTTCCGTCTTCTTGTTCTGAATTTTTCCATAAATTATTTCAGTATATTTAAAAATTTGAATCATTTTTCGTGATATATTGGAATAGGCGACTCGGATTTTTCCGACTTGCTTATGACACTAGTCGCAGTTTTTTAGTTATTGAGAATTTCCATAATTAATTAGGTATCAAATGCCATCTAGTCCATATAATTCTGTGACTAAGAAATTTTTGTCAATGCCTATCTATCAAGTTGTGAAAGTTTGGTGCACTTTCGTGATAGAGATTAAAAATTTCCATTTTCAGTGGCGAGAAACCTTTATTGTTCAAAGTATAGAAAATTATGTAGTTTAAGATGGCTCTGTTAATTTGATTTTCAAATTCGAAATAGATTTTCGAGTTGGAGGATTTAATTTCTCAAATTGGAATTTACCAACATGAATGCGATTTGAGAATCGAAAAGTAGGATCATATCAGTAAACTGATTAAAAACCCAACAATAGGACTCTAGAAGGCTTAAAAATAGCAATTAGACAACACTTTTGGCAAAAATATAACTTTCCGAATTTATGTCTGACAGTGAACGGCGTAAGTGATCCCGTACGTTTGATTCGCTCTGAAGAGAAGTTTGTTCCCGAAATTACAGAAATGATTGTCCACCGCATCCTCTTAAATCCGCCATTGATTTAAAGGTTAATTGTTTAAGACATTTAGAATAGTTACTTGCCTTATGTCAATGTCACCAAAATATCAAATCCGTTGAAAGTTGATTGGTTTGTATTATTTTTATGCACTGAAATCAAGGTTATTTTCAAATTTTGAAAAATTCTAAAATGTTTTTAAGCAACTACATTTTGTATATATTTATTTTGTATCGTTGTTTCCGATCCTATGCTCTCACTTAGAATGTTTCTTCTTATTTATAATGATACAATATTTCTACACACAATGTTGTTTTAGATAATTTGCACTTTAGTATTCATTTGTTATCTTACCTCTATGATATATTTAAAGTCATATATTGCTTAAAATCTTAATTTTACAATTAGGTAGTAATTTCTTACGAAATGAAGTGATTTCTGACTCCAGGAAAACTTTTCAATTGAGTGTGTCATTGACGTTGTGTCTATAGATAGACACGTGTTGTTGAATTCAACCCTAATTTTCATTATGATAAGAAATATATGACTGTGTTCAACTAATATCTCATGGTCATATGTGATTGTATTTTAGATCGACTTCTTTTTTCTTCATTTTTTCGTTAACCCTGTGTATCATCTAAAATTTCTTATGACTGCTGCGAGTGCAGACGACTATTTAGAGTGTCCTATTTGCTTAGACCTTGCTATAAATGCTGTGGAATCTGACTGTTGTAACAACGTATGTCTTATTCAATCCCTTCCGTCACTCACTGCTTTTACTTAGATTTTTTGTGAAAAATGTGTGAATAATATACTTGTCTGTCCACTATGTCGCAAGCCTACAAAATTTAAACCAAGTGTTGTGGCTAGACGGATAATTGGTAGCATGTCTATTGAGTGTCCTGACTGCGGAACGAAAACGTCCAGGTTAACTTTAAAATTTGTCAGATATTTTTTAATATTGATATTTAAGAAATTTAACTGTCAGTTGTGCTGTATTCAATATGAGTTATTTGAATCATATTTTCCATTAAACATTTTTTTAAAATACATAAAATCATAAAATCTCATAAAAATTATTTTTAATTGAAAATTTTCAACTTAAATTTCCAAATTTCTTGAAATAATTGTAAATCTTTAGAACTCACGAACAAATAAACATTCAAGAGGACTGGCTCCTCTTTAAATTGCGTTTTTATTCTGCTGTAGCGCGTATGCCCCCAATTGATTTTATTTATTACATTAAAAAGTGCTAGGGTTAATTGTTGCTCACGTGGGTTTTCAACCTCCTGATTACCTAAACATTGGGAATAGAGAGAATTCAACTTTGTTACAAAATTGAACTTTTCTATGAAAAATAGTGAATATTTTCAAGTATTTCAGACACAGCAATGCACTTTAGCACAAATTTACGCTAATAATCGTGGGGCAAATTTGTTGAATATATGGAAAGTACGTAGGCAGTTTAAGATAAAAATCCTTAAATGCAAACTAAGCACGTTTATACTAACCATTGCATGAACAATTGTTTTATGCTAATGTGCCAAATTCAATTCCTATGGTAAAATCTGTATTTGAGAAATATTTAACCAATGAAGTTAGTCAACGAAAACGATAATTCTAAGAAATTAAAATAGTAATTTTACGGTATAAATTACTTTGGAATTCAAAGAAAGAGCTTTACACACAATCATTTTTTCACATTTTAAGCCAAGTGTGAATTTGTAGGGCGCGAAAAACCATTTATTATAGTAAACCCTTTATATAGTAATTTAGAGGTGAGCTTCCATCGCATAGAAAAATATGTCCAAAGAGGCCATTCCACTGTACACTTTGCAAAACATTCGTTTGTGGTGAATCATCCTTTTGGAAACATTTATTATCAGAACACAAATCCGAAGTAATTAACAATTTTGAAGGCGTTGACTCTCCATCCCCAATTCCAGATTCAACGCTTAACTGTTTACCAGTTGAGAAAGCTGTAAATGCTTTAGGAAATGAAGCAGGCTTGGGAGAAACTGGAAAGTTTTATTGTGGGAAGAGGCGTGGTCATAGGTTATATTTGTTATCATTGAACTAATTTTTATCTATATGCGTGAACTATTTCAAAATTTCGTTTAACTTATTGAATTAATGAACAATAAGCCCATTAGCAACCAATATTTAGAAATTCAATTGCAATAAACAATGTAATATTTACAAGAAATAGAGTAATCAAAATTCAACAATCACCTATTAAAATTTATAATATTTTGAAAACACTTATGTTGTGGTACTTGCTTTTGATATCAATGTGTGCTTCTTGTGTATGCATTACATGTATATATAAAAAAATTTTATTCATTATAGATATAAATAATTTTATGTTCAATTTTCATAAAAATTAAATATTATGCTTATTTAATTCAGATGATAATTAGGGCTCTGCGAGTCGGGGTATTTTTATTCAAGTCGTG
Source organism: Hofstenia miamia (assembly GCA_900660155.1). Taxonomy (NCBI): domain Eukaryota; kingdom Metazoa; phylum Xenacoelomorpha; order Acoela; family Hofsteniidae; genus Hofstenia; species Hofstenia miamia. Next base: position 1,894,243 of record CABFPE010000021.1, on the reverse strand, counting down.
TCAGCCTTTCAAAAGTCAAGTCGAGTTGGATTTCAAATCTTGAGACTTGTCTATGCACATAAGCCTATCAATATCTTAACTGTAAAGTTAATTAGTAAATGATTTACTGTTTTACCAATATAAAATTTATGTTTTCCGCTTTGCTGGAAAACATCTTGGATCTCTCCACTGTTAAAATCCAATCAGCTTCCCTCCTCTCAAATCACTTCTTATCGCCCAATAGCTATTCTTTCTCGGCTGTCAATCATCTTTGAGCGTCTTGTCTTTCGTTATGTGTTACCTAAAATTCGTTATCTCATCTCCGCTTCTCAGCCTGGTAACCTTCCGGGGCGTTCTACCATCACTAACTTGCTCACTTTGATTGAAAACTGCTATTTCCGATCTGATCGTAATGATCCTGATTGCATTATCTTTCTTGACATTTCTAAAGCTTTTGATCGGCTCCCTCATTCTATCCTTCTTGACAAATTGTTTATTTGGATTTGATGCTGATTTCATCGAACTCTTTCAGTCTTACCTGTCCAATCGTCGTCAGTGTGTCAAAATCAACTAGTCTATTTCTTCTCCTGCTCTTGTCTCTAGTTATGCTCCTGAAGGTTCCGTGTTTGCTGTTCTTTTTTCCTTGTTGCTATCAACGACCTCCCTCAATCTGTACTCAACTCATCCTGACTACTGTACGTTGATGACACAGCGATTTTCAACTTTGGTATTTCTTTTGCCTCCAATATTACCTCTTACCTTGAGCTTTTGTCTACTTGGTCTTCTGTTAACCATCTTGATTTTAGCCTCAACAAGAAATGTGGTATTTTCTTTTCTGTATCTCTCCCTCTGATCTTCCTCTTCCTGTGAACTTTTCCCCTCATCATGCTCATCTTGAAGTTCAACTTGCTGATAACTTAAATTGATCTGGTCATGTGTCCTTACGTCTTCTCAAAGCTAAGTCCTCATTCTTTGCCTTCTTCCGCAATATTCCCTTTAATACCTCGTCCGCTGTGAAACTCTCTTTGTTCAAGTCCATTCCTCGCGCCATTCTTCTCTACGCGTCTCCTTGTTGGTGGCCTTCTCGTGCTTTGTTCCACTCCATGGAACGTTTCCAGAAACGCGCTTTCAAATGGATTTCCTCTTTGGNGATTTGGTAATCCCTTCTTGCGTTTCTTGTGTGCTCTGGTGTAATGTTATTATTCATTCCCTCTTCTTTCTTCTTTCTTCTTTAGTCGCTATCGTAACACTGTTAACTATTTTCCAGGTGCTTAGATTACTATTTCCAATTTGATTAACTCGAGAAGAAACAACTATCTTGACTCGAATTTTCTTTGCGCATGTCAGGCGTCTGTCACAGTCGCCATGTAGAATCTTGACAACCTTCCAACTAGTAAACTTAAGTGTAATTTAGGAGCTACTTTGACTATTTCCTATTTTTACTGAGTAAGGTAGGTGGCAGATTCCAAATTCCATCTCTATTCTTTTGTTCTTACTTGTAGTTACTTAACACTTAGACTAATTTCTATGCAACGACTATATTCGATGCTCAGAGTAACAACAGTAATTTAGGTTCAAGACAGGAGATGGTTGGTACAAAGTACAGGGTTACACACCTGACCTGAGGCAAAGCACAAAGAGGAATTGAAGAACTACAATGTAATTATTAATTCCAACAAACACTTTTGCATTGAAAGAAACACCAATTGCCACAATGAAGACTCAGTGCATGAAATGTTGTGTGATAATGAAATTGTGACAATGTGTGGATAACCTACTAATTTAATGCATTGATTGTTCTTGTTATTAATGATGTTGTAATAGAAAGGAGATCCGCAACCTGAATGCATTAGCTTGTTATCATTCCTTACATGTAATAATCCTACAGATAAATATCTATATGCTAATAACCTATCATACATGTGAACAATCAACACAGCCAGCATAAACGTAGGAATTAGGTCCGTAGGTCAACTATGAATTAAAGACAATGTAATACTGTTGATAAACTTCCAATACAACCAAACTGTAAATTCTCCTACAAGGGTTAATGTAAACATGATAATATAATAAAATGAACTACTACCGATAGGAAAGCTATAACGGAGAAAAATCCCTATCCNTCTTCCGCAATATTCCCTTTAATTCCACGGCTGCTGTGAAACTCTCTTTGTTCAAGTCCATTCGTCGTGCCATTCTTCTCTATGCTTCTCCCTGTTGGTGGCCTTCCCGTTCCTTGTTCCACTCTATGGAATGTTTCCAGAAGCTTGCCTTCAAATGGATCTCTCCCTTGCCATACAAAGATGTCCTTCTCAAATTCTCCACCCTGCCGCTGTCACTCTACTTCCACGCCTGTGATCTCCTCCTGTTCAATCGACTGCTCACTCGCAAATTGGTTCTTGATCCTTTTGATTTCATTAAGATCTCTAATTCCCGCTCCACTCGCTCTGATGATGTCACTTTCTCCATTCGTCGTCCCAAGAAACATCGCACCATTCACTCATTTTTCAATCATGCTTGTACTGCTACTAATTACATCTTGACTCGCAGCCCTCCAACAGCGATTGATTTCTTTTCCCCGCCACCGAGCTTCAAGAAATCTTTGATGGCTTTCCTCTTTGCTGAGCCCTTCTCCAACTTTGCCTACTCTTCCATCTGCTCCTGCGACTGTCTTCGCTGCTGTAAAACTTGACTTGTTTTTATTTTTTTGTAGTGTATGCCTTCAGCATCTAAATAAAGTCATTCATTATTATTCAAATTACGAGTACTCGAAAGCCCTAATGAGAATATTCCATAAATTATATGCCTTGCCGCATGAATTTTTAATATCATGAAAACTTATTTATTGTTTATTTTTTTTGTATAGCATCCTGTTATAACAATTACTACAAAATTAGGATAAATTTATTAGCCCAAGAATTTGTATTTGTCGTTTGAATAAATGTAATTGAATTTGAATTGACAATTTTAAATGTAGAAATACATGAAGTGAGAGTAAGCCATTAATGTTCAGTATATTTGACTTGATTTGGAAATTGTCATATCGACAGAAACTTTGATGTGGATAGCAATTTAAACCCTACGTTGTGGTGAAAATATTTAATCATCACCAGCCATTAACTATATTGACTTGGAACTATATAATGACTACTTATATTACTTATATATAATTTGAATTTAGCTTTATTTTATGTTTAGATACATTCGAAATAATTTTCTTTCATAAAAACAATAGCTATCAACCGATTAATCGACCACAAAAAAATTATCGAATTCAGTTTTCATCAAACAAATTAGTCAATTCGTCGCCCACGTCTAATATGTACATAATAGATATAATATCCTGCGAACAATTTAACAAATTTGTTGACTCCCTTTAAAAATTTTAAGCTTACTAGAGAAGAATGATGCTGTGATGATAATATTTTTATTGAATTTGCAAATTGTTTTTGATGCAGTATATCAATTTTGGATGCCACCAAAATTTTGTATTTATTTTGTAATAAATTTTTTATTGATTTTTTTCACATTTTTAAATCTTTCAAAAGCCTAAGAAGGCGGATAAACTAGAAATGGTTACTAAATGTGTTTAAACAATTTGAAGATTAAGTTCACAATTTTAGGTGCCGATGTTGTGATGCAAACTGTGGACCTAACAATGGTTGCAACTGTATTTATTGTATGAAGTTAGATGTAACTTATCGAAATCTTCCTCATCAACATTTGGTTAATAACGCTGGTCGCGTTGCCAAATTATTCAATGATACTCATTTTCACTGCTACGCTCTTGTAGGTCGTAGCAGGTGTCAACCACGCGGTTGGACATGTACACACTGCAGAGAATTGGGAAATCCCACATATATGCAACTTTTATAAATTCTATTTAATTGAACTTACATTTTGAATTTAAACATTTCTTTAAATTTGTTGAATTACATAAATGAAATGCCGACGGTTTTTATTGTTATTCTTAAAGTTATTGATTTTCTACTTTTATAATTGCTGTCCTAATTTGATGACGTTGACTTCGAATGATACCGCATTAAGTTCATCTCACTTATATTATGTAAAATTTACAATTTGCAAGATGCTTAGAATACTGAAATGAAATACCTAAGCATATTCACTTGTCTTATGATTCCCAAATTTTCAATAAGGGCTACCCACATTTCTAACAAATACATCTCAGCGTCTTATAGTTCGAAAAAATTATAATTTTTAGATTCAATATGTATTTGAAAGGTTAATGAAAGTGTACATAATTTATTCCATAAAACTCACAAGTCTAGTGGCGGATTTAAGGGGGCTATGGGATTGCAGTCCCCCCCCGACCCCTATGAGGAAGCAAAATGGAGTGTAGCTATTAAGTTAATGTGTGAAACTTTAGTAAAAATGTTGGAAAATTCTAAATTAGTACCGAATTTTTACATTTCAGTTGCAAATTGATCCAAAAGTTTGGCAATTTTTGCAAAATGTTTGCAAATTTTCCTGAAATGTACCAAACCTTTCCAATTTTTCTTCAACTAATCTTAAACAATTTTAAGAATGTATCAAACATATTGGCCAATCCAATTTTATACACTTCATCTAACATCCACTAAACTTTGGTATTCAATGAATTATAAAAGCTGTCAACTGCTTTCACGGTATACATAAATGTTAATTTAGACATATTGTTGTTTAAACATGTGTCCATGGGGAGGGCGTGCTTAGTGTCTTCCTACCTTTCTCATAAATACCGCAGGTCTTTACTTAAAAAGTACAGGTCGCAGCTACCATATGAGAAATTTAAAAAAATCCTCATTTTGTAAATATAACCGAATCCTAGAAAAAATATAGATATGAGCTATTTTAGTCCCCCTCCCGGTCCCAGATGTTTGTAGCTGGCCTCGTCACTGTTTCTGTTTTCCATCAGCACCTAATTAAGTCAACACAATTTGTGCACTTGTCAATTTATAACTAAAAAATACATTAGTGACATAACATTGCAGATGTTCTGTATACCCTAGGCATTTGCTAAATGTCCTGTAGAGTCATCAAGATTCAATCCTGCTACAACTCAACAGCAAGTAATTATCATCCAACCACCATGGCATGTGTTGTCTTTTGTCATCATTGTTGTGATTCATTAACATTTCTGAAGAAGTGTGTAAGATGAACACGGAAAAGTATATCAAAATTCTGAATGAAAAGCTCAGCATGTTTTAAAAAGACTTAAAATTTTTCTATTTCAGATTCAGAAAATGGAGATCTAGTCAAATGGGACTTCTGATGTCCCTCCCCACTTGCTAATTTTTTCTGCAACATTAATTAAATTAACTATATTACATATTGCAAATGATGTTCAAAATGTATTCACAATATAATTGATTTTCATAAATGTTTAAATTTTAACGTTTTTCTACAAAACTTTTAAAAATTTCGGAAATTTAAAACACTAATTTGCATTAATTGTTCAGTTTTTGTTGTAAAAAACAATTACCCATTTAAAAAAATAATCTGTCTTATTAGGGATTCATCATCTCCCTCATTTTAATGCTTTGTCTTAGAGGTAGAAGTTTCGGTCCCAAACCTGTAATAATGCAACTTTATTCCTACGTTAATAATCAGCTAAGATCATTCAATTCTTAAATTAATGATTTGCTAATAATCCTAAGATTCTAAACTCAGTAAAATTGTTAGTGTATGTATTAATGTCTTTTTCTCTCCAGATTTCACAAAGCAATTATAGTGGCATAGTTAATAGAGTCCTGAGGAAATTGGCTCATTGCTGATTCCGATGCTGGACCTACGAGACTGCTGTTGGTCAAGGATAACAAACACAACATGAGACAGGATTAGTACGAGACCTAGACCAACTTTTCAATTTCAACTGAGACTGGAACCATTGTGATTTATTATTCGATTTTATTTTACACTTCCTAAACTAGAATATGTCTGCAATATCTCCATTCAATATTTTGTTTGATTAATAATATTAGCACATTTAATTTTAGTATGGGACCAGAAATTGTTGTATCTATATATTAATAAAAGATTTGATACATTAGACAAATTAGTGTATTTCTAAGTGAATTCGAAGAAACTCAAACTCAATAGTTGAAAGGCTAAACTAGAGCATCATAAAGACCTTTAAAATTGAGAAATATATTAATAATTAAAATTATATCTTATCTTTAATGAAGAATATTATGCAAAAATCGAGTCAAATCAAAATTGTATGAACTGTATTTACTTTAAATGTATTTATCGGGGTTACTCTACCAGTCAAAATGTATTTATAATCTTTAGCCACTTCTCTACATGATATATTACAATTAGCTCAATTTTTTATTTCATTTGTCTTTTCCATTTTCACTTTTTTGCATTTCTGGAGATGTTTTAATGACTTTCCGGCATTGTATATTTCGTGAACGCCGTGATTCCTCAGCAATATTTTGTAACCAAGCTAATGTGTGATGTGTTGAGGCATTTTGTATTGAATATGAACACTTATTTCAATATTTTTTAAAGAATTAGTATCAATCATTTAAACGTACAATAAATGCATAATTTAAACTTCTCATTTTTGTCCAATAAAGATTTTTTGAATTTTTCACTTACTAATGAAACGACATTTTTAAAGGAATACTTCAGATGCCTACCTCATGCGATGAGTTCGAACTTCGAGAGGAGAAGAAAGGCGTACAATCTGCAGTGTTTGTTATGTTTGCTGCAGTTTTCGTATTTATTCCAGTCTGGTGGTATACAACTGATATTTATCGGGCCCCTTTGCCATATTCACTGATCCAATCCTTGATGAACGCCCAAATAGTTGTTCCATTTCAGGTAAAATCTAACATTTACGGCAGTTGTACATCCAATGAATTGCAATAAACGATTTGCCACATTAACGAAAAAATACTAATTTTATATACCAGGAACTTAGAAAAGCGGTATTGTTTAATATCTCGTAGTTTCGTTCAACATTTCTTCCATTTTCAATAACTGAAATTTCTTGATTTTATTTTCTTTAATACATTTTTCGGAAAATACGTTCTTGACATTTTCTACTTCGATTTTATCGCATTATCCCTACATCCATCTTCATTTTGCCTCATCGTGAATTTGATTTGTGGACTTCCTCAACCACCCTTAAGCGTTAACTCTTTAAATTTCTTCTCTTTTTCTGGCTGTTCAATTAATTTTTCCTCTCCTTTTTGCAATTGTTCAAATATTATTAATATAAATAGCTCTTTGCTTTGTTCATTGTGGATTTGATTAAGCTGTGTGTTGTATCCAATAGGATACAACTGAATTTCTCCAAGCCTATTAAGCCCTGTTATGGTGAACATTTTCGGTAAAATTATTTCTGTGGATGTGAAGTACATGCAAATGTTATATTTGTTTCGATTAAAAATGTGAATTTTGTAGAAACTTTCAAATTCTTCCCATACTTTATGTTCAGATAGCTCATGTCAATAACAGCGAACCTCAACTATTTTGTTGTTTGCAAATAAACCATTCAAGATGTGTTCAGGAACACCGTGTGCAAAATCAGAGGTTGTAGCGCGATAGGTATACTTTAAAGCTTTTCAAATTTTTCATAGAAAGTTGTAAGAAATGCCTTGATTAGTTAGGGTTAAAAATGTTTCTTCAAATGGGAAATTTACTAAATTCTATGATGAACACTTTTTAAAATTTTTATATTTTCAAGCCCCGAAATACCTATAAAATACTCAAGAGGACATTAAATCGTAAATGTCTTAAATGTAAATGTTGTTTTTTACTTCTACGAAATACTTATGACGTGTAATGCGGAATTGTTTGTGATCATTAACTAACGATTTATTTAGTAATCTTTATTTACTAATTCAACATAGTTTTCTAACCTTCACAGTTTTTATTAATTCAAATTATAATTCCTTCCCTACTGTACTCTAATTCACTCTTGTATGTAATCAATTATCTTAAATACAGGTTCAAACAAAAACAGCAGGTGGACAGTTTAAGAAGTAGGCTTATTTATGTTATTAAAGTTATGGTCATATAGCACAACATTTTTATTGTTTTTATCTTCAAGTATTTCAGAAAGCCTGTAATTCTATGGGCATGAATCTCAAAATAATGCTGCTATAAATTATCCCCCTAGCTTTGGCTCATCATGTATACTTAGATATCCTTGATGTAAGCAAAATTGGAGTGTTTCCTACTAAAGTATAAAATACATCGTTTAATAGTTTAGAATTATATTCATATTCATATTCACCTCATAAATCGACTAACTTGCAAGTGTGAGGTATTTCATCGTTACTCTGCAATTCTTATATACCACTACCCTCCCTTTATTTAGATCTTCCTTGATTTTGATGTTAGCATAAGTTCAGAAGAGCAGGAGGAATTGACATCATTTATACAATTTGAGCTTTCCATGTCAAAAACAGGTATTTTTTGTTTAAATTCAAGTGTAAGAAACAGGAAAATTATTCCGGCCACCCTTAGAAAACCAAAAATAAAATATCAAAGACAAGATAAAAACTAAATGAGGCTAAGGGACTACACAAGTAATTTCAACTATTTTCTGATTAAAGTATCATCAGGACATACATTTATTATTATTATTATTTTTCTTACTTCTCACAGCTTCATGCTGGTATCCCTCTCAGCTCGGGGAACTCACCAGTTCCCAGGGAGTCTGAGAGCTTTCCTCAGGACTCTTTCTGTTCTTAACAATGCTGCCTACTGTGCTACTGCTCCTCCCCACTTTGGTACTCCCAACTCCTCCAAGTATCTCTTATCCTTCTTACTCACTGCTCCTAGTGCTCTTACTACTACCGGGACTACTTCAACCTTCTTTAACTTCCACAGCCTTTCTATTTCCTCTGCCAACTACCTGTACTTGCTTATCTTCTCTTTCTCCTTGCTTTCTACATTCTTGTCCTTTGGTACAGCTATGTCTATCACTGGTGTAA
>CABFPE010000021.1:1865483-1884313 GCA_900660155.1 Hofstenia miamia | reverse complement strand
ATACAAAATACATATCTAGCAATATTTTTCAATTTAAAAACTTTTGAAGTTGGTCCAAAATCAATATCTTTTATATTAACATAGTTTTTGAGGGGTATTTAATAAAGCTACTGAGCTATCTTAGAGTAGTCATTGACTTAGTAGTCCTCATTCACAAATGTTTATTCAGACCTGTAGAGTCTATTTACAGCTATCTAGTGGTATTTTCTATGTATACATTCAAATTATAACTCGTTTTTCAGGTTCATGGGGTATATTTTTCCAAGGAGCCCTGTTATTATAATTTTTTTGACAGATGGCCCTTATTATAATCAAAAATGGACAGAGAGCCCTGGTTTATAATCGAATTTTACTAAATAATGACAGAGAGCCCTGTATTACAGTTATTATTATTATTATTATTATTATTACTTCTCACAGCTTCATGCTGGTATTCATCTCAGCTCGGGGAACTCACCAGTTCCCAGGGAGTCTGAGAGCTTTTCTCAGGACTCTAGCTGTTCCTAACGATGCTGCCTTCTGTGCTACTGCTCCTCCCCACTTTGGTACTCCCAACTCCTCCAAGTATCTCTTATGCTTCTTACTCACTGCTCCTAGTGCTCCTACAACTACCGGGACTACTTCAACCTTCTTTAACTTCCACAGCCTTTCTATTTCCTCTGCTAACTCTCTGTACTTGTCTATGTTCTCTTTCTCCTTGCTTTCTACATTCTTGTCCTTTGGTACAGCTATGTCTATCACTGGTGTAAAAATGGTAAAAACAAAGTTTTGAAAATTTCCTTCTCTCACTTCATAAATTCTTTCATTTTGATAATGCATACCAAATTTTGCATCATAGAAGCATATTGCCAATAAATAGAAAACAAGACTACAAATACAGCAAAATATACATTTTCATATACGACACTTTTATATAATATTTTCTGCCTGAAACAATGTACAATTAAACTGAGTTTTGGTGTTATGTTGTCATAGTATATTACTTTTGTATGTAACATCAAATCAATAATTTGACAAAAGCTTCTAAATAGAAGACAATATTCTAAAAGCATGCATATCTGTCTATGGTAGAATTGTTAATTAAAATGGATTTAATGCGAAAATGCAAGCAATATATAAAAATATATAAATTGCATGGAAGTATACATGTACACATTAATTATTATAAAATGTAAAAATCAAAATTGACTCCCACTCCAATTTCATAATAGATTAATCTTATCATGAGTAGGGCGAACAAAAGTAAAAAAAGTTAAAATTGAAATAAGGGTCAATTTTGTTTAAATAGTTAATGCATATGCATACATATTTTAAACATTTTGAAGTCAAAATTTTACAAACTTTGGAATTAGGTAAAAAAATTGAAATGTTCTTTGAGGTCAAATTTTTTGTAAGAGAAACAATGTATGAATGATTTTCATAAAAAACCATTTAAAGCCATGTAATACAAAAGTTAACAACATTTTTATAGCAGAGTATCTGAGAAAATGTATGCGTTTTGTCGTTCAAGTGTGTAAACAAAAGTTTAAAGGGGAGGAAGCCTTTACTTATAAATCTATAACGTCATTTCCAATTTGTTTAGCTTTTAAAAATATAAATTTCTTGGTTAAAAAAACATGGGAAAGTATCACTGCAAAATTTTTTACTACTAAAATAGAGATAAGTTAGAGCAAAAATTTAATTAATATTTTATTATTTTGACATTACTAAAGGTGCTTCAATGGGACAATAATACAAAAGTTAGTGGAAGCCACAAATTACTATGAATTAAATTGAACTTGTAAAATGCTTTGAGTTTGAATCAACCTTAATTTTGGATGCTTAGCCGAAAATTGAAAACTATAGATTACATGACTTAATGAATAATCGGTTCATTAAATCTTACANTACTCTAATTCACTCTTGTATGTAATCAATTATCTTAAATACAGGTTCAAACAAAAACAGCAGGTGGACAGTTTAAGAAGTAGGCTTATTTATGTTATTAAAGTTATGGTCATATAGCACAACATTTTTATTGTTTTTATCTTCAAGTATTTCAGAAAGCCTGTAATTCTATGGGCATGAATCTCAAAATAATGCTGCTATAAATTATCCCCCTAGCTTTGGCTCATCATGTATACTTAGATATCCTTGATGTAAGCAAAATTGGAGTGTTTCCTACTAAAGTATAAAATACATCGTTTAATAGTTTAGAATTATATTCATATTCATATTCACCTCATAAATCGACTAACTTGCAAGTGTGAGGTATTTCATCGTTACTCTGCAATTCTTATATACCACTACCCTCCCTTTATTTAGATCTTCCTTGATTTTGATGTTAGCATAAGTTCAGAAGAGCAGGAGGAATTGACATCATTTATACAATTTGAGCTTTCCATGTCAAAAACAGGTATTTTTTGTTTAAATTCAAGTGTAAGAAACAGGAAAATTATTCCGGCCACCCTTAGAAAACCAAAAATAAAATATCAAAGACAAGATAAAAACTAAATGAGGCTAAGGGACTACACAAGTAATTTCAACTATTTTCTGATTAAAGTATCATCAGGACATACATTTATTATTATTATTATTTTTCTTACTTCTCACAGCTTCATGCTGGTATCCCTCTCAGCTCGGGGAACTCACCAGTTCCCAGGGAGTCTGAGAGCTTTCCTCAGGACTCTTTCTGTTCTTAACAATGCTGCCTACTGTGCTACTGCTCCTCCCCACTTTGGTACTCCCAACTCCTCCAAGTATCTCTTATCCTTCTTACTCACTGCTCCTAGTGCTCTTACTACTACCGGGACTACTTCAACCTTCTTTAACTTCCACAGCCTTTCTATTTCCTCTGCCAACTACCTGTACTTGCTTATCTTCTCTTTCTCCTTGCTTTCTACATTCTTGTCCTTTGGTACAGCTATGTCTATCACTGGTGTAAAAATGGTAAAAACAAAGTTTTGAAAATTTCCTTCTCTCACTTCATAAATTCTTTCATTTTGATAATGCATACCAAATTTTGCATCATAGAAGCATATTGCCAATAAATAGAAAACAAGACTACAAATACAGCAAAATATACATTTTCATATACGACACTTTTATATAATATTTTCTGCCTGAAACAATGTACAATTAAACTGAGTTTTGGTGTTATGTTGTCATAGTATATTACTTTTGTATGTAACATCAAATCAATAATTTGACAAAAGCTTCTAAATAGAAGACAATATTCTAAAAGCATGCATATCTGTCTATGGTAGAATTGTTAATTAAAATGGATTTAATGCGAAAATGCAAGCAATATATAAAAATATATAAATTGCATGGAAGTATACATGTACACATTAATTATTATAAAATGTAAAAATCAAAATTGACTCCCACTCCAATTTCATAATAGATTAATCTTATCATGAGTAGGGCGAACAAAAGTAAAAAAAGTTAAAATTGAAATAAGGGTCAATTTTGTTTAAATAGTTAATGCATATGCATACATATTTTAAACATTTTGAAGTCAAAATTTTACAAACTTTGGAATTAGGTAAAAAAATTGAAATGTTCTTTGAGGTCAAATTTTTTGTAAGAGAAACAATGTATGAATGATTTTCATAAAAAACCATTTAAAGCCATGTAATACAAAAGTTAACAACATTTTTATAGCAGAGTATCTGAGAAAATGTATGCGTTTTGTCGTTCAAGTGTGTAAACAAAAGTTTAAAGGGGAGGAAGCCTTTACTTATAAATCTATAACGTCATTTCCAATTTGTTTAGCTTTTAAAAATATAAATTTCTTGGTTAAAAAAACATGGGAAAGTATCACTGCAAAATTTTTTACTACTAAAATAGAGATAAGTTAGAGCAAAAATTTAATTAATATTTTATTATTTTGACATTACTAAAGGTGCTTCAATGGGACAATAATACAAAAGTTAGTGGAAGCCACAAATTACTATGAATTAAATTGAACTTGTAAAATGCTTTGAGTTTGAATCAACCTTAATTTTGGATGCTTAGCCGAAAATTGAAAACTATAGATTACATGACTTAATGAATAATCGGTTCATTAAATCTTACAGATTATGGATTGCTGAAAATAGCAAGTGTTCTGCTTCCATATAAAGATTCTTCTCAATGTTAAAAAGTATGCTTAAGACAATAAAATAATGGGCAGTTCTGTAGTGGTGCTTCTTACTATCTAGTTGATTATGTTTAGCATAGAATACACGAATTTTTCAAAATCTTAAAAATCTTTAAGTCAATTTTTTAAGTAAAAAATTATTTTTAAGTAAAAAGTCAAAATTTGTGAGTCCAAATTTCAAACTTTTTAAGTCGCCCTAATCATGAGTATAACCTCCTCTTGCTTTTTTTATAGAAGATCAGTACGTAGTGGCATTCTTTCTACCAATGTTGGTCGCAAGCCTGTAACTAAATATCATTTATTAATGTATCCCATTTCTTGCCGAGTAATTGTTCCTTATTGCGTGATGGTGTATTGTGCATACGTTGATTCAACATTCTCCAAAAATGTCTATGGGGTTCATATTTAGGCTGTATGGTGTCCATGGCAAAATTTCAATTCACTGTTGTATTAACATGTTCCATAAGATTTCGTAAATGAATGTGTCATCATTTACTTGTCTGTTATATTTTTCACAATGTTTTTCGTTAATTGTGGTTTGCTAGTTGTGGTCGGATTAATTTGCCTGCTATTGCAATTTCGTAATGCAAATCTTGCAGTTTGAGTAATAATCAAATTAAACTTTAGTCACTGTTTCTGTTTCCAAGAATCATATACCAATTCAATTTCCAATAAAAGGAGTACTATTCCTTTATAGGATTTATCAAGTGTTTGCATATCCATTTAATACATATCTATAATTTTTTAACAAATGTATTTTTAACCTATCACTTACGATTTTCTTTTTTCAATTGCAAAGGTTCCTTTCTAAATAATAACATCTTTATAGATCAGACTTATATCAAGTTCCAATACGATGTTGTGGATGCTTCTTCTGTAGATTCACTTTACACAATAAAACTTCAAAAGACTGCTGATAATTCTTGTCATGTTACTATACATATCGACGAATTCATAAGTGCCAATATTTGTTCAAATCCAGAAGAAACTTCTGTTCTAGTCTCCAATGCTGTTAAGGTACGTACGAGGCATACCAAGCATTTGACACACTTCAAATTTTCTGCGACCATGTTCTTTTTAGTTCGCAAATTAATTGTTATATCTATGAAACCAAGTAGTTTTTTCAAAATTCTCGGCCCGTAAAACCTAAAATTGTAGACGACGCTCGTGCCTATTTGATGTTCCCTCCAATACAAAATCATTATTATCAAAAATATAAATATGAATAATCAGAAAATAAGGACTTAATTATCGTAATATTGTGAATTCTTTGCTTTGTCTGGAATAGTTTTCGAAATGAACTTCTACAGGAATTTGGATGTTTTTTTCACTTGACGAAATTTTTTCAAATAAATTCTATTTAAGCTTTCATCTAGGTGCTTTTTAGCAATTTTATGTTGCGCAAAAGGGCGAGTGTACGACTTTGTTATTGCTGTGTTATTAACCGGTAACTAATGTATACTTATAACTTTATTTGTTAGATTCTGATAATATTTTGATTGCAACCTTTTCCATTAAATATAATTTAATCATCCAATTTTAGAATATTATTTCTCGGGAGCAGCAATTAGTTTCGGCCTATACCACCATTATTCAAAATGCGCGGGAGCCTCCTTCGAATCGTTCGTATCGCTTCTTTACATCTTATGATTTGATCTTTACTCTTCTGAATTATGATCCAGATTCTAGACCGTTAGATTGGAATATTGAAGAAGCTATCATTGAAGTGCTTGATCCTGTTCTCCAGAAATTCGCTCCCTTTGCAAATTTCACTTGGTTTGCGCAAATGGTCTATCAGATTCCTTTGGGGATAAATGCCAAGGAATTGCAGTCGGGTGAAAAGTAAAATTTGTATTTTAGTATCCCATTATCTCTTTCAATTGAAAGATATTTGCACTAAAGTTACTTTTTCACACTTACGTGTTTGTGTGACGGGTTTCTTCATGCGGCTTTTGTTTACCCTTCACTGAAATCTTGTTCCATTTTTACGTATCTGTAAATTTTTTCTGAAGCGAAACCAAGGCCTACTTACGACCCCGCCAAGAGAAATTTAGCAGACAAAAAATGAGGCCATGTTGTGTTTTAAGAAATTGTCAACATTACAATAATAATCAAAATTAATATCCAGTAATGGTAAATATTTTTTAAAGCTGTTGTAAATTTGTTAAGCAACAGTAAATATTTTTGTGTATGCAATTCGTGGTGTAACTATTTTTCGGAAAAAAATAGTTTGTTACACGCTAATTCATGAAAACTGTTTTGTTATATTGCAATAATCTGAAAGGACTAAGTATCATATACAAATTCCTAAGGAATTTACATTAATGATGAACATATCAAATTCTCTAATCTTTTGAAGCCTTAACATTTGGAACCCGTTATATCGGTTCATTATCAAAGTTCTTATTGGATAGATATTACTATTTGAATGTGGAATTCATTTTTTCGAATGTCTTGACGATGCAGTGCATGCTTGCTTTTCTTGCATGATGTAGATTTTTTTAAAAAATTTTAAATTCTTGCCTCACATGATTATTTTGACATGTTCAAGATTTTGCGATTACCTCGACCTCTCAATGACTGGTATATTGATTATAACTACTATTATATACTTGCAGAAAGACTTGATGATAGTGATCATCTCATTTTTCTCAAAAACGCCACTGTCCTAGGCTCTCTAAGCTATCGGTGAATTGGATTGATACTGTGTTGAACGTCCCTTCTTTTTGCTGCTTAATGAGAAAAGCTACCAGTATTTCAATGGCAAATTGCAACGAATATTCCTACCTAATTTAGGCCAAATTTTTAAATTTGTTTATTTGTACTGTACAGATTATTTTAAGAATTGCATGTAACATATTTAAGAGATGTAAAAATGTGTCTAATAATATTAAAAAGTATTTCAGTGATTTGTTTCGATTAAATGCTATGGAAGGCTTTAAGAGAAAAAATTATCTTATTTTTGTGTTTAATGAACATTAAAGTTTTTCTCAAACTGCATAAATATCATGGTTTATTTGAACACTTGATAAAATTGACAAGTACAATGTTGACATGTATATGTAAAATATTTTGACATTAATAAAAATATCATTAAAAAACTGTAGTTTACACAATGGCCTCCTGTTTATTAAGGCATACTCTGAGGTATTCGGCCGTGTATTTAGTTGACTTATGAAATATAATACCATAAATTATTTTTTTCATGTAAGAATTAAAACGATCTTTGAAAATACCAATGGCCTCTTTATTTTGTGATCAAATTTCCTTTGCCGCGGCCTTGTTAATAGTAGGTCTTGGGCGAAATAATTTTGTGCATGCTGTGCTATCGTAATTCAGTGTTTCACTTTGATTTGAGGCAATTATTCCGTCAGCGATACCTTGTAAGCAACTTTCGAGGAAAGCCCACTGCGAGTATCATTGTGAGAGACGTTTTCACCTGTTATGCATGTGCGTGCCAAATTCATGTAATGTCCTTACTTATTTTTGGATATTTTTACTTTGTAATATGTTCATCGTTGTATATGCAAACGTATCATTTAAACCTAAAGCTACAAAAACTCAAATGCAAGAAAATTTTGTTTCTATTTATTAAAATAATCTTTTTTGTTAGCTTAGGTACACTTGAATCTACCTAGATATTACGAGCTAAAAGACCTTCCTCATTTGTTGCATGTTATCGAGAGCAAACTGGGTCGGGCGATGGGGACAGGAAAGCAACTAAATTTTCTCACATATGTTCCTTCTCCGATCCAAGCCCCTCTTCACATTCAAAAGAATGACGAGACTTTTATGCAAAATGCCTTCTACGATGATTGGGGATCGTTGTATATTCTTAATCTGAACGATACAAAGTGCGTATTTTCAATTTTGTTAACAATGATTTTAACCTTCCTTTCAATTGCATAATGAACATTCAAATTCAACTTTACTATTTACTAAAGCGTTGTTCTTCTTTAGTGTGCCAACATATGGTAATTATTAATGTTTCATGCCAACCATTGCTGTTTATTCATTATTGGAGATTCAGTACTTCTTAATTTAACATTTGTTCATCAATTTTTTCGTGTAGATAAAATCAACATTAAATGCGCAACTAATGTTTTGCTGAGCTGAGGAATCACTGGTGAATTTTTGTTTCATCAAAATCAATATTTGATCTATTGTCGCACTTTAATGATGGATTAAGTAAGTTACTTTATATTGCAGTATATAGTTGTGAGTTTAGGCGTGTAGGCCATCAGAATTGCATAATTTTTTTAAAAGGTTTGTGGTCTGTTCATTTAATTAGTGTAAATTCAGTGATAAATCAACATTGCAATTAGGACCCTGTGAGTACTTGAAACTTCGAGTCGAGTCGAGTAATCAAATTTCAACATTAATAATTTCCTGTGGGGTCGAGTCCAGACTTGTCAACGAGCCGAGCTTCTAACTAGACGAGCCGAGCTTGAGCACAGTATTTGATATACAACGAGGCCGAAACGAGCCTATTTTAGGCAAAGCAATTTTTTAGTTCTGCTTGTTAATTTGATTTTGGAGATTTTTCTTAATTTTTGCAGTCAGTATGCCTTTCCTATAGTCATATTTAAGAAATGTTTATTAAATAATAGGAAAAGCTATGTAAAAAATTCTTTGAGCACAATATTTTTAAAAAAATATCGAGCTAAAGCGAGCTTCATTCAAAGATTTTGTGTGGCGAGCCGAGCCGAACTTACACAAAATTTAAACGAGCCGAACCGATTTGATATCAAAGAGTGCAATGTATGTTTGTTTAATTAAAAACAGTAATATAATTTTGTAAATGAAAAACCTTTCTAGAGAAAAATTTTTCAGTCACTGGGGTTGAGTCATATTGTCTATCGAATGGTCGTTACTAACATCCAAATGTTAGAATTGATTAGAATTACGTTAGTAGCCTCTCCCTCAGATTGGCTTGCTTTGAATTTTTTGACATAAGTTTCGTTTTCGTCGTCCGTAAAAGTTATAATAAAACTTTGTTAACAATGGTCGCGATTTGAATTTGATAAACAAACTTCACACTTTATTCAAGTGATATTTAATTTAATAACATCAGCGTTGTTTGCTTAATGCTATATCTATATACAATACTTAATAATTACACATTTAAACAGTTATTTAATGCTGACTTTACAATTATGATATTGATAGGACTATGTTGCCAACTCGACACGAATTTTAAGAGACTGGCCCGACTCACTCACCTCAAAACAAAAATATGGCGAATCGCAGAAGCCCTACTTGCAATGTGCATACTTAGAATATATAGTTGGCTCGTTTTACTATTGTATTTATGTCACTAGCATTGCCTTTTAGGTGTGAAATTTGGCCTTATGTTAAATGCTGTTCGGATATTATTTATCTTGATTTAGTACTTTACAATGTGTTAGGGTTAGAGTTATGTTACGTGTTTTCAATTGAGGGTTTAAACAATTTACAATAATATTTTTAGACTGCTAATAGTGAGTGTTCGAGGAGTTTTTTTAATGCAACTGCCTGCGATGTTGCGATTTTTTTACTTTATCAATTTCAGAAAATATCGAAGTTTCGATTGATTTTTTCATGATCAATTTTTTGTTGATTTTCTCATCTCAACAACCATTTTGTTCAAATATATAACATTTTTAAGCCAACAAATCTTTATTATTATTCAATGTTTCCAATTTCTTGGCATGACGGTTGCCTAAAGAGGTTCTTATTTTGGTAATTTTTCTAAAAGGTGAAAAAGTGTGTACACACTATTCAGTTTTTGATATCAAATATTTAGTTTTTTTATAATTTTCTTCTAGGGATAAAAGAACTTAAAGATGTAAATAATTGTTGAATAGATCGATTTTTTAAACGAAATTGAAATATCGTCGGGCTCTAGTACAGCTCATTTACGATATTTTTCTAGTTGCTTAATTTCATTAACAATATATAATGTTAGATATCTAGCCAGGAAACATTGAAAAGCATTTGTGATTGATAAGTTTGAGCACTATCATACTCTCAATTTTGTGGTCGCTTTGACTTCTGAGAATCATGTTTGGCGTACATCGATGTTATTGCATGGTATTGTTCAGTCAGCTTTCTAGAAGTTGTATGACAAGAGATAGGTATTCGAAGTTCTAAGCAACTATGTATTTTTAACTATTTCCAGAGCAATTCACCACCATTAAAATGGGCGGCCATGGAAATTTTTGATGACTAATTTAATAGTGGATTGGTTGTCGATAGTCAGTAGAATGGTTTGTGAGATGTTCCTGTCTAATTTGGTATTGGTTTCTTGAAAAGGCACCATCGTTTTGTAATCACGAATGATTTGATACAAGAAATTGAAGAGAAGAGGCTAAATTCTAATTAATTGATTGTGCATCGCGAATTGTTGAGTAATTTCCGGAAAATGATTATTTATCTATGTAGACGTTACTGTACCAGTCGACAGACTGAACATTGTGCGAAGCCGGCTCCGGGCCTTTACCCCTAGAAATGTGATTGCTAAATCGGTTTAATCATGAGAATCCTCTGGTGACTTCTGGAAATTAAAGCTGATCAGCAGAGACAAGCTGAAGGCCAAAATTCAGTTGAGAAGGTTGCGTCTCTCCCGCTTGCACAGCAAACACTGGCTCTCGCTATCTCATGGGCCAGAAGAAAGTTGTTTGACATGACTACCGCAGTTGGCTCAGGAGCAGTAGCACTCTTTCTGGCACTGTTTCTACTGACCGCCATCTGTCCAGCACAAATATTACAGACGTCTTCACGACCGTCACCACCCCCATTTGCACGAATTACAGATGGCAGCATCTTCATTTATCCTATTAATTAACGTCATTTGTAGGTACGGGACCCCATATAGTGACTCGCTCTCTAAGACATTGGCTTTACTCACGAGATCTGCCTTACTAGAACGATTTGAGTAAGTTGGCCTTTGGGTTCACACCCTTATCTTTGTGTCATTTTTTGCAATCAAACTTTTAAAACACAAGATCTATTTTCAATTTCATATTTTGAATAATAATGCACCCTAAATGAATGTGCTTTTATTAATTTTTTTGAAATCACTGTAAAATCATGTGGAAAATTCCAAAGCATTGACGGCTGGTCAATTTTATATATTAACCCTTATTCATGTGAATAAATTTTTATCTTTTCAAACATGTAAGTAGCTACATTTTGTAGCTTTTTTAATATTTTCACTTTGACAAGGTAAATACATACAAAAAATTCATGGAAGCTAGTGCACAAATTGATTGTATAATTTGGCCGTGTGTGTACTATATATATATATATATATATATATATATATAGGCTATATTTATCTTAGCAAATTTCTATAATTTGAATTCAAGATATTTTGGATGTACAGTAGGTCTATACTTTACATTATATGATTATATCTTACTGCCACTAGATGTCCCCACTACTCCGTCCTGTGATCGGTTGAGAAAAGAATTGCTCCAGACACTTATTTGTATTGTTCTAGAAATCACAAAACATAGAAAGCGAGTATCTCAATTTTAACAAAATTCACATTTGCATGATCTCACCAAGACACGATGGGAAGGACAAATTGGGCGACGACACAAATCACACTTGGATCTGGTGTTCTTGTAGCATGAGTGACAATGCTGAACACTCTTGTCCACTGGTTGTAATGGGAGAGGCCGATGTCTGTGGCGAAATACTGCATGTTTTTCTACCAGCTGCAAGGCTAGTGTCCGTAGAAAATTCTTCCTCTCCTTTCTTGGATTGTCATTTTTCATCATGATGAAGGCATTGTAATCCGCTACGTCGAGAATATTGAAAAATACAATCAGTGGCCAGCGAATAGTCTTCCGCTGACATGTATATTCATCCACATTTTGGTCAAGCTGGTCGCCCCCTCCTTTTCTTCGATTGTAATCCAGTATCAACCTGGGCTTATTGTTTTCGATCACTTCCTCGCCACTATGAGACGAACTCAACAAAACAACGTTTTTATTTCTCTTGGGATACACGAAACAACGAAGATTTTGTTATCATGATCGTGGTCAAATATCACGGATTCGACGGGGCGTTTTTTCGATTTCATCCGGATATGAATTTCTTTCCTTTGAGGTCTAATTGTACCCAGAAGGGTCAGTCCTTGTTGAAGCAATGACACAGCTAATCGATGGGAAGTGAAGTAATTGTCTGTTACAATGTCTCGACCTGTGTTGAAGTAGGGTTCACTCAATTCCAACACTATATCCATGGCAAGATTTCGATATGGAGGTGCATTGCAATCTCTTCTAGAATAAATCTTTGCGTTGAGAGCAAAACCACTTCTAGCTTCAGCAAGCCAGAACACTTTCAGACCGTATTTTGCCGGTTTAGAAGGTATGTAGGTACGTCCTGATATCCGGCCTCTGTACCCAACAAGTTGCTCGTCAATTGTCAATGTTTCTTTAGGCTCGTAATGACGATGAAGGTTGTTCAGAAACAGATCCCATATGCTGTTATCAGAGTCAGTAATTAGACACAATTTCGATGTCCCCGTTGTTATCTTCTTCACCAGTTGCGGATTCTTCTTCATTTTCCGTGTTACCAGCTTCTACATAATATTCGTCATCGTCCGACAATTCGATATCATCCTGGTCATTGGAGTTGTCCATATTGAACAGAGCTTGCAGCGCAGCCTCGGCTGTAATCCTTCTTGATCGACGCATGATTGCCGAAAAGACACTGACGTACAGCTCTTGAAAATCAATGCAGAAGGCTTCATTCATGATCGTGTCATTGGATCTGCTGTACCAATCAGTATCTAGGATTGTACACACAGCTGCAAGCGTAATGATTTAACAAGTTTCAGATGTGGAGACTCAATAGAATCACGCTGTTGTGTGTGAAGTACTTCGTCTATTACTCTAGCTGCTGTGAGGAACAGCCAGGCTTATTATTGTATGTAGTCCCTACATGTTTTTTTGATCTAAATACGCAACTTTTCGAGAAACAAGAAAGCTGTTCTTGTTGTCATTTTAGAATCTAACAGAAAATAAATGATATAGAAAGCAAATTTGATTGTATTTCCAAAGTTCTTTTATCCACATAACTTGAGATATGGTCTATGCAGACCATATACATGTACCTCTAAGTACAAATCTGACTGTAAAATATAAATGGATACGTCAAATTCAAAGTAAAATATTCATGATGAATCAGGTTGCGCATATTTATAATCATATATCGTCACAAAATAACGCAGTTGACCAGCTACAATTTGTAGCTACTTCCACGATTGAAGATAAATTCATTTGAATTTCAAATAAACCGGTAGATCGACCAAAATGAATTGTATGAATTTGATGCTTATACTTGATCATTCATCGACACCAAATAGTTCTGCAATTGTGAAAATCCTAAAATTACAGGAATGACTTTAATTTCGAAAAGCTACAAAATGTAGCTAATACATGGATAAGGGTTAATCCGTTGATGTGATAGCGCGTGTTAAGTGAATCATTAATTCTGTTGTTTTAGCATTTAAGTAACTTATCTGATTTCGGTATCTTTTAATACATTTAATTCTGACTTGTAGACAATTGATGTGCTAGAAATATTTCAAGTGATGAAAACTCATCACTTTTTTTCTCATGTAGGCTAATGGTGTAATTTCAGTAAGCCCACTGCAATAGAATTCGCGAAAAAAGTCTTTGAGCATACAAAGTTCACTAAGAAGTGTTTACATCTAATGGTTAATATCATTATATTTTGTTTAGTGGTCAACATCACCAGTTGCAATGCAGTACGTTAATTGCCCATTTTACTGCTCAGCTAAAATATCATATCGGTTTTCCATTTGCTAATCCCTCCTATACATATACAGAGTACGACGCAATGGAAATCTACCAATGGGAATTCGAAAGTGTTTGTAGACATCGCACTATTGATAACATTGCTGTTGCTGTATCTTCTGTCAATGGGCTTGCAACTCTTGTACAACAGGTAAAGTATTTTAAATTTATATTAATGCACTCGGAAGTTAGGAAGAAGATCAATACTGGATTGACTACATAACTGAAGTATGTACTCCAATGTAGAGATATGCGGGTAGATTTTTGTAAAACTTACCTCGCCGCAACATCATTTTTTAACCGCCTACTTCTACAAAAACATGAAAGTCACTGCGGTATACTTATGAGCTTATCTGTTTAAAAGTTGAAAATGTTTAACTGATAAAATTTCTCTTCGTCTAAATTACATGTTCTATTAATAGTTTATTTTTCTTAAAATAGTTAAATTGGTATTTTTAATGTTAATTTGTCCTCAAATTCACAATGTATTTTCCTTGACAGACTGTGCCGCCGCATGTTTTGTCACCGCGGTATACCGCACTGAATTTTTCCTAACTGCTATCGGTCCGTGCCGCGGTGCACCGCACATATCTCTACTCCAATGCATATTGGCTTTTTGGAAGCATAAACATCTTTTAATTTTTTGATAGAATTGGCTTTGATAACAAATAAATTTTTCTACATTTGTTCAAGATTTTATTATAAGAACTGCCTTTACATTTTCGTTAAAAACTGCGTCATCATAACGCGACCGTTTCTGAGAAGTTGTTGGTCTATAAATGTTCACGTTCTTTTGTATTTGAACAAGCATGTAATAGATGAAATCCAATTTTTTCGATGGAATTGCTGCTCATTTAAAGTGAAAATATTTTAAATTTATTGTGCCGGCACATCTAAAAAATTCTAACCAAGTCAATCTATTAGAAATCAGTTTGTCCTCACATCGGAAATAAAACGAATCTTACAATTTCGATTACCTGATTTCTTCACAAGTTACATCCAGCCAGATATCTGCACAATGTGTACTATGTATTGTAAGATGGATTAGAGCTGTTATTGCATATGTGAACATTTAATATGAACTAAGTAGTTAGCTATAACACTGCATACTTTATTTTCAATATAAAAATATTTTTGAGCGTAGAATATTCCATAATTATGTCTCCAATATTTCTTTTTAGATTAAGAGAAATTCAGACCAATGTTCAGAAAATGTTAATTACACGAATTTGGCTGGTTTCTTAAATAAGCACTGGTTTGACATGTTCGAAGGGACTTGTTTTCATTATTACGAAACGACTATCTTAATTCCGCATGCGTAATAGATTTATTGTATCTGCCTTAAGATTATGAATAAGATATCTTTGCTCTGGCTCCGCTCTTGTCAAGAAGATTGTTACTTTTTCCTATTCCTTGATTTTCGTATTTATCTAGCCACTATTCTTTGGGCTCTACATACCCACCTAACCCAAACTCTTTACAGTTATTACTTGTTTAGATTATTTAGTAGAATATCTACATTTTTTAGCATTTAACAGTTATTGCTTAGGTTAAAAACATGGTTATTAAAGATGAGATTAGTGAGCGTGTGGCATTAGCCCTGCAACAGGTGAATGAAGCTTTAGAACATCTCTCTAACCATCGTTTAAAAAATGCTGCGAAGGTTTCCAATGAAGCGCGCCACAATGCTGAACTTGCCTTCTCCGATCCTTCAATCTTAGCACTTCTCTATTTCCAAGAAGATCAGAAATATGCGATTTATTTACCGCTCTTTCTTCCTTTGGCAATCCCCATTTTCAGTTCTGTTGGCTCTATTCTCAAGTACATTAAAAACATTCGTGCTGAAAAACTAAAAGTAGAATAGTTGTCTTAACTTATCACAATCCTTATTTTTTAATAATATTCTCAGATTTTTGTGGGTAGATTTCTGTATGTATTTTAGTGAAAGTGCAAAAAGTTATTTTTAAGATCAATTAGCAAAATTTTCTTTTGAGTAAATTTCATTTCTAGAACCTCAATTCATATCCTATAAATTTTCTTTATTTTGTATTCTAGAGATGAAAGTGGGGCAGATTTTTGCAAATTGCTTCACCCAAGTCTACCTATCTTGTGCTCTCTCCCATTATCATTTCCTCAACTCTGATCCATACTCCCTGATGCAATTCAATCAACCTCCCTAGATTTGTAGAATTTTAATAAGACTACGCCCCTACAACTAAAAAATTTTGTATTTTTTATTGTCATGAATGCACAGAGCAATTTTTTAATATTTTGTAGAACAAAACCAATGAAAATCTTTAGCTTTAAAGAGATTATTCAAGTGAATATTTTTCACATACAGAAATCTTTGACGTTAATTCACCAAGTTCTCAAAAATCATTTAAGTTTTTTTGCAATTTCTTGGTGCAAGGTCCTCAATTCAAAATTATGTGTCCCATTTTTACAAATGTAAGGGTCATGTTCCACCGTATCCCAATTCAACGCATTTGTTAATCTTTCCCACTTTCATTTCTGGTATATCCCGTTTTTAATTTGTAAATTTTATTTGTGTTAGTACTTTGTAATTATTTTTAATGTATTTTTAAGTTTATTTTTCACATCAATTTAATATTCAAATATAAGCATTGTATGAGCGAAAAATTTGAAGTCATAATTATTTTTATATTAATTATAGTTATGTAATAGTTGAAGTATAAAACTGCATTTTCCCGAGTTTTTCATATGTAATTTTGGTAACCTATCTTGTCAGATTCATCTATTAATATTTGCTAAGCACATTTTTCAAATAGAAATTCAGCTCCATGTTGTGTGCATTCTAATTCATTCGTTTGCTTAACATGGTGTATACTAGAGGTTCATTATTGATTGATTTGAGTAATAATTAATGAGAATTAAGCCACTAATTATTATTGATTCAACAACATTCTAGAAGTTGCAAGCTTAGTATCGTTACGATGGGGAGAATTGACGACAGCAAGTTTTCCACACTAAGAATTATTTCAAATATTCCATTTTAATTCGTTTCTAAATGTGAAGAGAACACAATACAGTCGCAGCAGAGATGGAATCGGATCTAACATTTTAGGATCCGATCCGGATCCAAAACTTCATAATCCGGTCCGAATTTTTACAAGAATTTTAGTTTTCAATCCGAAACAGATCCGAATATAAAGAAGTATTCTAAGGTAACGCGAAAACGATACAACTTTTGTTGCTAGAGTAATTAAATTTTGTGGTAATTTCAAAGTTGTATCGCTTGCGAGCAGACATAATTGGCTTCGCAACTAGTTGCCAACAGTTGTTTGATTCCCAGCTGAGACTTCTCCACCTACAACTTCTCAAGTAGGTAAACAACAATCGCTTCGTTTGCGCGCATTCTCAACACATTTTTCTTAATCAGGAAAGCCCCTAATGACTAACGCACAGTTCAATAGTAGCCTTTCTACACTCTTTACATTGATTATTTAATAAGAAATATGACATAAATGACCCAGGACAGATTCAAGAATTTGTAAATGCAGTAGGCATATTTGTAGTAGCAGTTAAAAAATGATGGATGTTCTAATAAAAAAAATAATATATTGCACTTTTTTATAAACCCATTTTGCCGTAACAATTCAACTGTTGTCAAAAAGAATTATATAATTATCGTTGTATGCCATTTAAAAAATGAATTCTTTTAAATGGAGCAAACTTATTTTTTGGAATTATATAATTTTTTCCACTTTATCTACTTCCCTCACTTTAAAAAATTGTATGTCATAGATAGCGCTTCAGAGTATTAGTGTTAATAAACAGATTTTATAATTTTCGTTTTTGATAACTATAAAGTTACGAAATCGCTAGTGTAGAACTTATTCTTAAGCCACAATTTTTTAAATAGGAAATCTCTTAGCGTTATAAAAGCACACCAAATTACAGCCATTCAAAGAGCAAACATTAGCGCCAGGCAGCAAATAATGAAAATTACATGTAGATATTTGATCTTGTACGGAATCGGCACTTTTTGTTCACAGTATATAGACCTCTGGGAAGCAGTTTTGTAACTTAGTTTGATATTTCATGCAGAAATTTTATTTCGCAGAATCCACCTTTGAAATAAATAGTAGAGTAAACTTTTCGTGTTTTAATGCTTTCACAAACAAAGAATTGCAAATTGAAAAATTAAACATACAAAAGTATCTTTATCTAATATATGTTTCTGAATTTTTTTGCCTGTTAGAATAGTAGAATTAATTATATTACAAAAGAAATGCAAATTTGTTGTTTGTATTTGCTATTTGCTCAAATAAATATGAATAAGCTTATTTTACATTATGGCTATAAAATAAATGGCATTCCTGAATTTTTAAAATAATAATGGAAGTTCATTTAAATATAGTAGACACTGCTGATGATTATAAGTCTATATTTTTAACACTAGAAAGACGGGATTTTTGTTATACCTAAAATAACGGCTGTGGTCATTTTGACCGCTTATTCACAAATTCTATTCCTTACATTCACCTGAATCCCTTCATCAACGAAAATAGTAGTCAAAGGTTAACGAAGGTTTTTTAACACAATTAGAGTTATCAACATTAACTGGAAAAAAAATCCTCCAAATCCAGAATCTGATGCTCGACTATGTCATCAATTTCATCTCCGGATTCTCCTTGATATTCACCCAACTCAAGTAAGAACTGAGAGAAAATTGCCGCGCAACGGCAATGCCGTCCTCTGGAACTCATTACAGTAGTAATGGCCGAGTGAAGGAGACCACAAACAAACGCCTCTGATTGGTCTAGAGGTGATGACGTCACACGTCACGTGACAGAGCGTGAATATGGACGAGGATGGTTTAAGTGCTGACTCACAGATATCGAGGGGTGTTTGCAAATGATAATTAGTGAATC
>CABFPE010000021.1:1827083-1864483 GCA_900660155.1 Hofstenia miamia | reverse complement strand
GTAAATAACTGCACTCTGTAACCACACCCCCCTCTCATATTATTCATGAATTAACATTAGGTTATGACTCATCAATTAGCACCTGTCAATCAATCTTAACAAATGTGGCGAACACTTTTTTGATGAGAGATTCCAAAGGAACCTCTCACAAAAAATTTTTTTGATGAAATTGAAAAAGCAATTTCAACAAAAAAATATTCACGATCTGTCACGTGACGTGTGACGTCATCAGCTCTCGACCAATCAGAGGTGTTTTTGCGGGCTCTCCTACGAGTCCCCTTTACTACTCATTACACCAATTTAAATGCATAGACACAGGCTTACAAAACAGAATAAATTGTGTGAATCTTGACAAATAAATGGTAAAACGTGTTATTCATGGTCGAATTGAGCGCTTCGGCCTTCAAGTAGAACACGACACAAAAAATTGTGCATTGCACTTACTGAACACTGTATGCTTTTTTTACTGGCTGCAGAGAAACATTAAAAGTCGTAGTGTATGAGGTATATAGGCCGCGCGCAAACAATACAACTTTTGTTGCTAAATCAATTAAGATAAGAATTCCAATGGTGGAATTCAAATTATTTCAAAATTATCCTATCACATTGCTTGCTATAATTGGTTTCGAAACGAAAGTTGTAGCGTTTGCGCTCTACCTACAAAACATGTACCAACAAAGTGGGAAATACCCACTTTTGATCAAAATTACCGCTCTCCATCCTTCTAGTGGTAATACACAAATTTTTTATAGTCACTGGAAAATATAGCAGTTTGTAATTTCACAATTATAATAAATATATAGCATCATTTAAATGCAATTATTTAAACAATATTTAGATATTAATTCTCTATTTTCGCCTTGAAATAGTGTTTTTATTTTGATTAATAACAATAATGGCACTTAGCAGTGACGTCACTTGAGTTTGCATGCTATAATAAAGTGAGAAGTTGAAACCAAAGATTGCTTCATTTGTGCGCAAATGATTTACTTAATTTGTTTACATTTTTAACTACTTGAGAAATCGCGGCTTTAAAAGTTGTATCGTTTGCGCGCGGCCTAACAATAAGTAAGCATTGGCTTAAAATATGTTTTTTTAAATACGAATTGAAAATTTTAAGTGCATCAACATTGTCGTGAGATCGAAAATGGACATATGCGATATATCAGGAAGAACTAAGGTATTGGAAATCGGGACGACTAACGCAATAGTGTATTCAAATCAACTCAAATTTATTGAATCCTATGTAACTTAAAATCAATGTTAAATTTTGAAATATTACACAATAGTATCAAATGCTCTTCTAGTACTACAATTTAATACAATCAATTTTGGTCAATGTAACCAAAAAATTCAAGAGATGTTTTTGTCAATGATCAAAAAATTTTGGCCAATGGCCATCTGTTTGAAATAGATTGCTTCTTTTATCTAATTGTCCACCCACTAGAATCAAATTCTTTTTTTTGCTTGACTGTGATTATGAGTGGAAATTGATAATTGCTCTGCCAAAACTCCAACAAACTTATTTCTTTGTATATTTGTGAGATTTATAGTAATCTAATTCCTAAAATTGCCATCAACTATAATCATAATATGTTTATAGTTTAAATAGTTGTTTCTTATGGTGTTACCATCCTGTTAATTTAATTATTTCCAAATCCAAAAATCACTATTTTGCTATGTTATTGTATTGAGAATTTTAGTTGGTTCAGCTAAGGCGATGAAAACAAGAATCGCACAAACAATGACAATTTAATGTCCAAACTCAAAATTTATATTGCAAGACATAGAAAATTGTAGTAGAGTGTATTAAAATCCGTGATATAAAAATTCACTTTTTCAAACATTAATTCGAGATTTAAGTATAAATTTTTAATTTTATTTTCATTGAAATTTGATACTAGATTGGATTGCAAATTTTAAATTACATAAAACCAACATTAAATAAATTAATACCATATTATTGCTATGCCAAGGCAATTTCACTATAAAAATTTTTGCATTTGTGATTATAATAATCACGAACCTTCTGAAAACTAAATTGATCTTGGCATTGCAAGTTGCTTGTAATGCATCCAACATGAGTTTTTGATTGAAGAGCATCCTAATTTATATTAGTATCATCAAATATTGGCGTGTTTGTAGCAAAGAAGCTATTCCACTAGCTTCTTTGTGTTTCTGCTGCTTTTCCATTCGCAAATTTAAACAAATATGTTTTTGGTTACTTTAGGTATTTAATTTTATGTGAGACCAGCATGAATCGCATTTTCAAATTTGAAATAATCTTCACCAATTTTATAAGTTGTTGCAATTCAATTACAAATTATAAATTATATTGAGATTATTAACACAAAGTGGCAATCCATGTAAAAATGTGAGTAGTTTATAAAATGCACAATATACACAATTATTTAAAATTTTTGGATCTGAAACTCTCAAAATGTAAATCCAATTCAATTTTATCTCTGGCTTGGTGTAAAAATTACAAATGAAATTTCATTGAAACACCTTAGAATGTGTATAACTTTTAAGTTCTTTAAAATAAATAATTTATCAATAATATCTCCACCAACATTCATCAAAACTTTTTTGATTAAGGAGGATTACAAACCTTTTTCTGAATGCAATAACTATTTTTCTAATATTAAGTTTTCGACAACTCCACTAAACTTTAATGTTATTCACGATGAATTTATTAAAGTGTTGGTCTATCACATGCTTGCCAACCTCAAACTCAGTCCATTCACCATGCTTCAACGTCATTTTTATAACAGTTAACAAAACTGAAATTGGTTTTTACAATATAAAATACTAAAATTGTTTATGCATTAACTTAGAAAGAAACCCATCCTTTATTTAAGATGTTTTGGCATTCCACTGCAATTATCAAAAAGTTTCCAACAAAGTTCACAAAACAATCAATTTATATATTTTACAGCAACTTTAGAAGTCTTAGTTTATATTTATGTTCATCTTTTTGTTTAAGCCTGGTTCTATATAAATCGATTCCACGATCAGAAGTAGAAAATTTTCAATTGCTTTGGATAAGACTTTAAGTTAATTTGATATCACAGTATACAATTTTGTGAATTTTTATGTGGGAAACTTTTCGATAAGGGCAGTGGCACGCCAAAACATTTTATATAAATAATGCGTTTCTTTTTTAATATGAAATACTGCTTACAACTCTAAATAGTCACAAAACAAAATAAATAAAATCAACAAAGACACATACAAAATAAACATTTACAAAAATTTAGATTAGATGCGGTACATTGATTAATCAGAATTGTAAATTTAAAACCGCCATTTGAATTCAAGCCTTTCCTTTGGTAGAAGTATTTTTTAATTTCCTTTTTAAGTACTCTAAATTTCTAAATTAGTTTTATAGAGGTAGATAAGTTATTCCATATATTCATTGATTTAATGAAAAATGAGTTTTTTTATTATTTTGTTGTTATATGTAAGAGGCTTAATTTTTGTTTTTTGGTTTTATGATTGTCAAGCAAAATTTTAGAGAACTGATTTGTGGTTTGGAACAATATTATAAAATATTTTAAAGAAACTAGTGAATATGTTTTTATAAATAATGCACTGTGGAAAAGTTTTTATTTTTATATTGTATTATATATATATATATATATATATATATATATATATAATTTCTATATATATATATATATATATATATATTATATATATATATATATATATATATATATATTGCTAAGAGCCTTAATTTAAATAGCAATTTTATTAATAACATTAGTTATTTGTTTTGTAAAATTAAGTTGAGAATATACAATTATAAATTTGGTTAATCGAAAAAAATCGTAATTGACACATGTTGTTATTGACGCATTACGTGCAGTATTAGCAGCTTTTGTTGAGGTGATTAGTAGGAAATTCTAATATGGAATATAGGTTTCTAGATAAATGGTTTGCAAGTCTATAGCACGAAAAAAACCTTCAAATTTATATATTTCGAGAGCTAGATTTAAATTTCTGTGAGATGAAAATGGAAATGTGATTGGTCTAGAAATAGAATCCTTGAAACCACAAGTTGGAAAAAATATTTGAATCGATGCCAGCACGTTTGCCAAATGATAGTGTTATCAGACAATCCCGCATAATTTTTGGCCCAATTATTTTTACTCCTGAAAAGAAACCGCTGTAATGCCGATATGCTTCCTTACTCAAAGCATTGCTAAAGCTGCGAATTGACATATCCCATAGAAAGGAAAGTTATCCGGACATATCTACCCCATGACAGGCATGCATCTCGAGTACCAGTGGTACTCTTGCTCCCATCGGAACCACTTTGTCCCCGTATGTCCACCACAAATTATACAGCCAGGACTTCATGATCGTTACCACCATGGCAAAGTACAAAATTCTGAACCTGGTTTTGCCATATTGTTTGACGTTCTTTGTAGGTCAGGGGATTCTTTCAGTGACGAGCCCTCCAAGCATTGGATTCTACTTGTGAAGTCTTAAGAATACTAGATCTATAGAATATAATTTAAGAATAATGTTAGCTACATTATAAATAAAATCAAGATATAATTTGAAATACAAAATTAAGAGAGGAACCGCCAAACATTGTCTACGAAATCTCGGCAGCCTGCGAAAAATCAAACATAAAACATTTATTAAAATTCAGCCAAATTCTTTTGGAGGTATGCGATATTTTCTGGGAAAATCTTTAAATATAAAAAATTTGTTATTCGTAAAGCTAAGAACTATAGTGAATTTCAATTTGTTGTTAAAATTAGAGGTAATAATTTGACACTGTTTTGAGTTATCAAGGCAAATCGATACCTTCTAATATTTCTCACTGGAGAACATCAAATATAGATACGAATGTAGGTAAAGATGGTTTTTGCCATATGCATGTGATAAAAGATATCTACACACATTTGATAAAGAAGTATAGCTTTGAAAAATCAACTTTCCTGCTACAGTTTCTTGGAAACTAGAGTAACCCTAGCTGTGAAGATTTCATATATTAGTGTACTAAATTGAAGTGTGCTTATTTTTATTGTATTTAATTGGTTTTAGTTGATTCGTCGCCGATGGGCGGCCGTTGAATTAGATCTGTTCTCCCCTTGAAAACATCCACAGTAAAAATTTCATTGTGGAAAATGATTTCCGTATACGTTCTACTCATGCAAAATTACTATCTCCATTTCGTAATCTTGAGAAGGAGGAATTGCTTGTTCTCCCACTGTTACTCAGTGCAATAGAAAATTTTTTATGGGCTTCCAACCGAAGAATTATAGTAATGACAAACAAATAATTCACTAGGTTACATTTTTTGGAAACCTAAAACGCGATCAATATTGAATTCTAGCATTCAACTGGAAATTTATGATAATGTTGTTTCTTCTTATACATTTTATTTAGCACGTCCAAAAAAAAGATGACATTTGAAATTTTTATAGATTTATGCTAGAATTTTGTATATGTCTTCAAAAGAAAACTTTAAGTTAGCTTGCTAAATATTATGCAATTAATTAAAATATGGTGAGTTAAAAATGAACAAAAAATGTGTCACTATAAAATCTTGTAAAAGCAAAATTATATTAATACCTTTTTCATTTCATTGTAACTAAGAACAGCATATTCTAATATCATTCACCACTTTGCTATGCTGCTAAATTCAGATAGACAGTTAAGCAAATATGTACTACATTTGAGGATATTTTACACTAACAAAACGCATCATGCTCCTTTGCATACACAATATGTGAAAGGTATAAGAAATAGATTATTTCTAGTAAACTTGTGATTAAGTCAAAAATATGCGTCAGCGAATATGTTATAATTGTGACGATATGCTAGTAGTATGCAGGTGGTTACAAAAAAATGAGCAACTTGCATTGTAGGTAATGCCATGGAGAATGAACAGTTAATCTTTTTTCTACTCAATTAAGGCATTTGAGTACTAAAATTATCTTAAGCAGATTGGTTTCTTGTTGTTGCGTAATTTGTTTAGTACATTAGCAGAAAACCTCGATGCTAAATACATGATTTTGGTAGCACCTGTGTATGTTTCCTTAGGAATCTTACAAAATTTTATTTAGAGTCTTTCAACCCTATTTGACCTAGAGGGATTATTTCCTTTCCTCTCTTAAACTTTTGATAGTTGCTCAAAAGTTATGTTTCTTTCTTATTGAAACTTTCATTGCTGGTAATGACCTCATAATATAAATTCTCTAAATGTCTGCTCATTTTTGTTTTATATTGTTTTTCAAAAATGTGCAAATAGTCTCTCTATTTTTGCGACAACTTAATGTAATTGTTAGTGCTATAAAATTCCAAATGATATATCCAATACATAATATCTTTCAAAAATACCTAAATATTGAAATTTAATGATTGCACAAAATTTCTAAGCATTGGTGCTGACATGAAAAAAATTTGTACAAAACATTAATTTTATATCATGATCATGATCCAATCCAGAGTTAAATAGGAGAGAAAATCCTCTTCCACAAACATGAAGACCCAAATACGCCGAGATTAATATATGTATTAGAACCAATTGGCTTCCTTTTCATTTAAAGCTCACAAGCTAAACCCGTTATATAGAAAGTAATCCTGTAAAACACGGGTCAGCAACCTACGGCCCGCCATGCGAAATCGTCCGGCCCGAGACATATTAATTAGTTTTTACGAGAATACGGCCCGCCGTTTCTTATTGAGTTTCAAACTGCAGTGTTAGCACTGTTTGAAAAAACTTGTGGTATTGTTACGCCATAAAACTGGTGCAAAAGTAGTACGAGATTGTTTGTAGACTAGAGTCTAGTCTGTCTGTCTAGTACGAGATTGTTTGTAGTCTAAATTTTAACTTAAACTTTTTTATAATTTAGGTTAGGATGTTAGCAAAACGTCGAAAGGTTGGTGATGAGTACCAAAGTTTTAATGAAGAATGGACGGAGAAGTACTTCTCCACATTACACTTTGGTAAACCCACGTGCTTAATTTGCAATCAGTCTTTTGCTGCAAACAAGGAAGTTTATATCAAGCGTTATTATGAGACAAAGCATTCGAAGTTTTCGGAGTACAGAGGCCAAACGAGAAAAGACAAAATTAACCGTCTTAAACTCTGCTTAGAAAATCAGTGTAGTATATTTCAAAAGCAAAACACTGATTCAGAAAAAAACACCCAGGCAAGCTATGAGGTCGACAAATTAATTGCAAAAAACATGAAACCTTTCACTGATGGTGATTTCGTGAAAGACTGTTTGATCGCCGTTGTCGAACTCATTTGTACAGAGAAAAAAAATTATTGACGAGAGCACTGACACAACGGACACAGCTCAGCTTGCGGTATTCGTTCGTGGAGTCAGCTCAAATTTTGATATTTTTGAAGATTTTGTTGAGTTAGTTCCTATGAAGGGCACTACATCAGGAGCAGATATTCTGAAGGCACTGTTGCAGTGCACTAACAGTATGAGCCTCGATCTGTCAAAATTGGTCTTGGTAACAACCGACGGAACTCCTGCAATAATTGGTAAAAGTAAAGGTGCCGTTGCTCTGCTTCAAAAACAATTGGAAGATCTCAGCGCCAAGACAAAATCTCAAATGTACACTGTTTAATTCACCAGGAGGCATTGTGCTCTAAGACAACATACTTGAAGAGTGTTATGGACACAGTGGTGAAAGCTGTCAATATGATTTTGCGTAGCAAACTGAATCACCGACAGTTTGGCCAGCTGTTACTAGAAGCCGATTATCAATATGGCGATGTCATGTATTTCTACGATGTTCGCTGGCTAAGCAAGCTATGCTTGCACGAGTGTATGAGCTGAGAAATAAAATAGCAACTTTCCTTGAAAATAAAAACATTAACGCCACAGAATTTCGTAATCCAGAATGGGTATGTAATCTTGCTTTCCTAGTCGATTTAACGTCACATCTGAACAAATTGAATTTGCAACTTCAGGAAAAAAAACAACTGATCATGAGATGTGAAGGCATATATTCGCATTTGAAATAAAACTGCGACTCTGGGAACGTCAAATGGACAAAGAAAATTATGTTCACTTTTCTACACTGGAGGAGAGCAAACCTTCTAGCAATACTGCATTTGTCACTGAGATACGAAATTAAATTACTGAATTTTCCTCACGCTTTTACGACCTTCGTTCTCTACAAAATAAATTCAGGCTATTCAGTACTCCGTTTGATGTGGACTTCAATACCATTCCCGAAAAATTTCAAATGGACCTTATTGAAATGCAAAGCAGTGACGAATTGAAGGCAAAATTTCATCATAAGGACATATCGCTGCTTGACTTTTACAAAAAGTACCTTCTTGAAAGTGGTCTTTATCCCAGCTTGATCAACAATGCAAANACAAACACCCAGGCAAGCTATGAGGTCGACAAATTAATTGCAAAAAACATGAAACCTTTCACTGATGGTGATTTCGTGAAAGACTGTTTGATCGCCGTTGTCGAACTCATTTGTACAGAGAAAAAAAATTATTGACGAGAGCACTGACACAACGGACACAGCTCAGCTTGCGGTATTCGTTCGTGGAGTCAGCTCAAATTTTGATATTTTTGAAGATTTTGTTGAGTTAGTTCCTATGAAGGGCACTACATCAGGAGCAGATATTCTGAAGGCACTGTTGCAGTGCACTAACAGTATGAGCCTCGATCTGTCAAAATTGGTCTTGGTAACAACCGACGGAACTCCTGCAATAATTGGTAAAAGTAAAGGTGCCGTTGCTCTGCTTCAAAAACAATTGGAAGATCTCAGCGCCAAGACAAAATCTCAAATGTACACTGTTTAATTCACCAGGAGGCATTGTGCTCTAAGACAACATACTTGAAGAGTGTTATGGACACAGTGGTGAAAGCTGTCAATATGATTTTGCGTAGCAAACTGAATCACCGACAGTTTGGCCAGCTGTTACTAGAAGCCGATTATCAATATGGCGATGTCATGTATTTCTACGATGTTCGCTGGCTAAGCAAGCTATGCTTGCACGAGTGTATGAGCTGAGAAATAAAATAGCAACTTTCCTTGAAAATAAAAACATTAACGCCACAGAATTTCGTAATCCAGAATGGGTATGTAATCTTGCTTTCCTAGTCGATTTAACGTCACATCTGAACAAATTGAATTTGCAACTTCAGGNATTTCTAAAGTAAAACACTGATTCAGAAAAAACACCCAGGCAAGCTATGAGGTAGCCAAATTGCAAAAAACATGAAACCTTTCACTGATGGTGATTTCGTGAAAGACTGTTTGATCGCCGTTGTCGAACTCATATGTCCAGAGAAAAAAAATTATTCACCAATGTTAGCCTTTCTGCAAGAACTGTCACCCGACGAATCGAAGAAATGTCAGAGGATGTAAAAACTCGCCAACAAGATTGTCTAAAAAATTTGCAATACTTTTCAATTGCTATTGACGACAGCACTGACACAACGGACACAGCTCAGCTTGCATTAATCGTTCGTGGAGTCAGCTCAAATTTTGATATTTTTAAAGATTTCGTTGAGTTAGTTCCTATGAAGGGCACTACAACTGCAGCAGATATTCGGAAGGCACTGTTGCAGTGCACTAACAGTATGAGCCTCGATCTGTCAAAATTGGTCTCGGTAACAACCGATGGAGTTCCTGCAATGATTGGTAAAAGTAAAGGTGCCGTTGCTCTGCTTCAAAAACACTTGGAAGATCTTGGACGCAAAGACAAAATCTCAAAGGTACACTGTTTAATTCACCAGGAGACATTGTGCGCTAAGACAACAAACTTGAAGAGTGTTATGGACACAGTGGTGAAAGCTGTCAATATGATTTTGCGTAGCAAAGTGAATCACCGATAGTTTCGCCAGCTGTTACTAGAAGCAGAGAATCAATATGGTGATGTCATGTATTTCTGCGATGTTCGCTGGCTAATTAGAGGAGCTATGATTGCACGAGTGTATGAGCTGAGAAATGAAATAGCAGCATTCCTTGTAAATAAAAACATTAACGCCACAGAATTTCGTAATCCAGAATGGGTATGTAATCTTGCTTTTCTAGTCGATTTAACGTCATATCTGAATTTGCAACTTCAGGGAAAAAACAACTGATACATGAGATGTGGAGGCATATATTCGCATTTGAAACAAAACTGCGACTCTGGGAATGTCAACTGGACAAAGAAAATTATGTTCACTTTCCTACACTGGAGGAGAGCAAACCTTCTAGCAATACTGCATTTGTCACTGTGATACGAAATTTAATTACTGAATTTTCCTCACGCTTTTCCGACCTTCGTTCTCTACAAAATAAATTCAGGCTATTCAGTACTCCGTTTGATGTGGACTTCAATACCATTCCCGAAAAATTTCAAATGGACCTTATTGAAATGCAAAGCAGTGACCAATTGAAGGCAAAATTTCATCATAAGGACATATCGCTGCTTGACTTTTACAAAAAGTACCTTCTTGAAAGTGGTCTTTATCCCAGATTGATCAACAATGCAAAAGAAATTGCATCGATGTTTGGTAGCACATACACATGTGAACAAATGTTTTCACAATTTCAATTACCTCACCTTTTTCTAAAATCAAAGATTTTAAGAAACATTCTAAATTCAGTTTTGGCCATTAATGTATTGGATAGGCATCTACCTTTCTTACGCTAATTGAATTAACTAAAAGTTATCATATTTGCTAAAAAAAAGGTGAGTTTTGCAAGCCAAAGTCAGCAAACTTTGCTTATCAACATCCCATAACAGCAAAAGTACTGTTTGATATTTTCCTTCATTTTCCCCCAATATATAGAATAGAACATCACAATTGTCTAATATAGAGACATCTTTAGTTACCACCAGCATTTTTTATAATTGTCGACATCAATTTATAAAAATGATTTTCCCAAAATATACACTTGAAAATTTAAAGAAAATTACTCTTAAGATTTGCAGCGGATTTGGCAGATTTTTTCATGGTGTTCCCTGATGTATTGCATAGGTCATAAGCTAGGATCTAAAAATAATTATGTACAAGATCACAGTTAAGATCAAGGTCACAAAATAGCAATTTATAAAAATGGCAAAATTCTATCTAGTTCAATGTCAAGATCATGTTATGATATATTAAAACTTTTCTTAGATCAAGACCTATCTAATTATCACACGAGCGAACATTTATAAGCAATAGGGGTGTTCCACCATAAGAACAAATCAGTCTATACTTATATAAATATTCAATAATTGTGAACACGCAATTTGGATTGGTTTCCAAAAATTCTACTTCACCTCTGGTGCATTACTTTACCGATCTATGGCACTCATTTTTTGCAAATGATAACTACGTAAGGGGGGTTACTTGCATAGATCTTTCAAAAACCTTTGACTCACTCTTTCCACATATTATAATACACAGGGCTCGATTTCAATAGTATAGATCTAACTAAAACCTTTTCTAACTGGAGTTTGATACATCAATTTGTGTCTCAGTGAACTTTGCTTGGTCCGCTTCTTTTTATTACATACGTATTGAACTCAATGGTGTTATATGGTTTAACTTTTATCTAATGACTAGTATAGGACAATATATGCAAATGACACATGACTATGTAATAATGAGAAAATATTAAACACTTTAAATATTAATCTTCAACTCTTGAAAAGATGTTTTAGTAGGCATTGCTTTACAATTAATCCACTAAAAACCGAATTCTGTGGAATGCTTTCAAAAGTAAAACCTAACAATTTAAATATTAAGAAGTTAAAATTTGCTACTTTCTTCATTGTACCTGTCACAGAATTTAGATATTTTGATGTAGACAATAACTTAAACTTCTCTAAAAATTTTATGTCTATTACCAAAAATATGACAATTGGTAAAATGAATTTCTCATATAGTCAAATCTATCGATATAAAAATCGATTTCATTAAGCTAATGTCTTCGTAATGAGCCACCTTTTGTAATAAATTTTAACTCCGGTAAAAAAAATTACAAACAGAATTTTTTCAATCTTTTAGCAACAAAACACGCACAGTAACAAAATTTATATCAATCGATGGCAAATTAAGTTTTCTATAAGTTTATGTAAAGTAAGTTAGACAACATTGTTTCAAAAGAACAGATTTCAAAAATCTGTCCTTAAATGAGTCTATCAAATTCTTCTGCATTCTCAGGGTAGTTTTTTCTTTGGAATCCAGCAAATACTGCCTCAGTTTTTGTATATTTGTTGGATTTTTTTTTCGACGTCGTCCTTCATGATCCCCAAACATTTTTCTAAAAGTAAAAGGTCCGTCGCTTTTGCAAGCCACTGCAAAATTTTCAGAAATTTTTCTCTTAAGAAATGCTGGGCATTTGTTGAGGTATTAGGGGGGGTCATCCCAACATGTTGAAGAATACATCCAGTGTGCGATAACACCAGTCTGCAAATGAGATAAACTTAAAAAATATTAATCTTCAACTCTTGAAAAGATGTTTTAGTAGGCATTGCTTTACAATTAATCCACTAAAAACCGAATTCTGTGGAATGCTTTCAAAAGTAAAACCTAACAATTTAAATATTAAGAAGTTAAAATTTGCTACTTTCTTCATTGTACCTGTCACAGAATTTAGATATTTTGATGTAGACAATAACTTAAACTTCTCTAAAAATTTTATGTCTATTACCAAAAATATGACAATTGGTAAAATGAATTTCTCAAATAGTCAAATCTATCGATATAAAAATCGATTTCATTAAGCTAATGTCTTCGCAATGAGCCACCTTTTGTAATAACTTTTAACTCCTGTAAAAAAATGACAAACAGAATTTTTTTCAAACTTTTAGCAACAAAACACGCACAGTAACAAAATTTATATCAATCGATGGCAAATTAAGTTTTCTATAAGTTTATGTAAAGTAAGTTAGACAACATTGTTCCAAAAGAACAGATTTCAAAAATCTGTCCTTAAATGAGTCTATCAAATTCTTCTGCATTCTCAGGGTAGTTTTTTCTTTGGAATCCAGCAAATACTGCCTCAGTTTTTGTATATTTGTTGGATTTTTTTTTCGACGTCGTCCTTCATGATCCCCAAACATTTTTCTAAAAGTAAAAGGTCCGTCGATTTTGCAAGCCACTGCAAAATTTTCAGAAATTTTTCTCTTAAGAAATGCTGGGCATTTGTTGAGGTATTAGGGGGGGTCATCCCAACATGTTGAAGAATACATCCAGTGTGCGATAACACCAGTCTGCAAATGAGATAAACTTAACTAAAATATCAGTATACTTAGTTTTGACTATTTAGAATACTTCCTTCTTTCACAATTTTCAGGGAAAAACCTTTAAAGCTCAAAGCATCCCAAAACATGCTTTTTTAGGAAAATTTTGCAGAAAGCTTCAGAGGTGTTTTGGTTGTCATAGACCAAGGAGAAATGTTGTTTCTATGCAGCTGGTACAAGGACATATCTGTTATGAAAACATTTCTGAAAAATCTATCCAGCGATCTTGTTTGACAGAAGCTAACCCGGTCTTCTTTCTGTTTTTGTGTAAATGGAAGACTTTTTTCACAAGTTTTTTATTACAGATTCCTGCCTTTGAAAGTGCTCGGTATACACTGTCGATGTTGAGACAACTTTGCTATCAGTCTCTTGAAGCATTGATTTCAATAGGTTTTGCAAAGAATCTTCGACGAAACTTTTCCGTTCATTTCCAGTCAATTTAAGGGGTCACCCACTTCCTTTCTTTTTTAGCATGCTCTATTCAGTCAACTTTTTGAAGTTTCTGTTGAATGTTTTTGGGTCCACAAACCGATATCTTGAAAATTTTTTTGCTGTCTGTGGTTCTAGTAGAGTGAAGATATTGCAGAACATTTCTTGCATCTTGATGAGATATGTTAAGTGAAAATTATTAAAGTCTCTGTTCCCATCTGGTGTCTTTACGGGTACTGTTGTTGATTGTACGTGATCGCCTAAATGTGTTCATCCAGAGCATGACACTTTAATCAGGTGAAAAGACTTGTGAAGGGTTCTTGTATTTGAAAATCTTTTCCCATTTTTTTACCAGAGCCCTAGAAAAATCATTGCTAGATAAATTTGATTCGCAAATTAAATGTCCCGAAAGATGTTTTTTATACCAATAAATCCTCTACAACTCTGTTAATTAGTTAATTATATTAAGTCACAATCATTTTGTTGGAAAAATTGAGAATTTGTTTTGAATTGCATTTTTCTAAATTTTATATTTGGTGATAATTGAGTTTTGTTCGTTTCGAACAGAAACCTTCTGGGTCCTTTTTGTCTGTGTTCAAAGTGGGAATTTAGAAAGAAATAGCAATTTCGAAAATGTAACAAAAAAATTTCACAAATTTTTGTATGCATTGTTACCCATTAAGTAATATAGAACTCATTTTGCAATGCATTTTCCTTAAAACTCTATATGGATCTATAAAAAAATTACTTTCTGACAAAGAAATTAACCAGATTACAAAAATTTAGATGATTAGAAGTAACTATTGACAATAAATTAGGTTGTAATACATTTTTTATTGATTTACAGAAGTGGGAATGACAATAAATTGTGATCTATATACTTATGAATGATTTCAAAGACATCAGACGAACATTATTAGAGGGCCTTGTTAGTATAATAACTAATTCTAGTTGCAGTAATTTGTTAATGAATAACATAAGTAACCAAGTAGTTCCTGGCATTTTGATTTACCATAATTTTGTGGCATGCCCTATGGGATTATGCCTTGCTAAAAGTTCTAAAATTTTTGCAAGAATCGCATTTTCCATTGAAAAAAGTTAATATTTCCATATTCTCCAGAGGCAAAATTACTGTGCATCTTTCTTTCAAAATATAACATCGCAAAAACGTTCATCACTATCAAAAATTTTTAACTGGTCATTTAGTAGACTGAATTATATTGAAATGCATGAGTCCATTACTAAATTAAGATCATCATATAATATATCTTAGCCCCGAGTAGTTACTGTATTCAGCATCAATCTCTATGTATGATTCATAAATTTTTTCATGAATTAAGTTCACTAAGTTTTCTCAATAATTACATTACAATCAATAAAAGGAGTAAAACATTTTTTAGTATCAATAATCGTCAAGATGCATTTTCCTTCAGATGTTCAATCTTTTGGAATGAATTAAGTATAAATATATAATTTGAGAAAAATTATGCACTTCAAGAAAATAAATCAAACAAATTTTATTGAATAAACAAAAATTATTTTGCATAGATAATATACTCAATGCATGGTCGAATTATTTTTAAAACTGCTCTTTAATTAATAATGCATATTTAAATAGTTTTGTAATTATTTTTGTCATGTGCTATTTTGGAGACTTTATATACATATTAACAATAAATTTGCTTTAACTCTCATTATTATAATTTCTATTACTATTATTGTTCTAATAAAACAGTATACATTAGGGGACGGTAATACACTTCATGCATTTGAAACATACATTCAACATTGAGCACCTACACAAACATCCACTCAAACATTGACTATATTATTATATATTGTACATATTAATTTGTAGTAATTTGTTCATGTTTATTTTCTTTTGTCATGTGTTAGTTTGTAGATATTTTCTAATAAAACAGTATACATTAGGGGACGGTAATACACTTCATGCATTTGAAACATACATTCAACATTGAGCACCTACACAAACATCCACTCAAACATTGACTATATTATTATATATTGTACATATTAATTTGTAGTAATTTGTTCATGTTTATTTTCTTTTGTCATTTGTTAGTTCGTAGATCTTGTATACATATAATGCGCAATAAATTTGCTCTGACTCTTATAGAAAATAAAACCATGGATTGAAAATTACATAGTATGCTCTATTAAACTAGAAAACATCAGAGTGATACTAATATGATTAACATGTCCTTATTAACTGAAAAATGCTTGAGATTTCTGATTTGATTAAGTCTAGCAAGCATGGATTGGATTTAAAATCTATCAGCAAACCTACAATGATAAAGGAAGTGGATTGTCCAGATCAGAAATTATTCATTTTGGATATTGTGTACGTCTTATTTATTGTATAATATGGAATAGTTGTTGCTATAATGCTATAATTTCTGCTTAAATAAGTGAAGAAAAATAAATTTATATAAGTTATTTTTGAAAAAAAATGCCTTTGAATTTTAAACTTTGTACGCTACTTGTTGTTTGAAGTGATTGGAACTTAATATTGTTATCGGTCTCATAAAGCCTTACTTCTCAGTTAGCATTTAACATTACAGAATGCTGCATTAACTTTACACCAAAATGGCGTATTAAATTATTTTGAGTCAACGTCTGATTACGTCAGTATAAATTGAACATCGCAAATTGAAATGGATTACCTAAAACAAAAGGTTGTGTTGGTAACTATTCTAGTGTTTAGTATATGCTGCAACACTTTAAATTTCAAATTTAACTTGGAAATCCATATTGAGGGCAAAATAATAATTTAATAATTTAAGAGTCTCTTTGTCACACAAAGTGTTACATTTAATAACGAGAAATGAATATTTAAATGTGGGAAAGCAAATAGCTTTTTAGATTATAATTGTTAAGCTATTAATTTTAAGAATATCCAACTAAAAAATTTCTCAGAAAAAATTTCAAAGATATAGAATAATTTTTTGATTTTAATATATTCTTAATATCCTATGGAAACGTTTTGATATCTAAATCTTAATCCATGCAATCCATTGAAGTCAAGTTATCCATCATACATGATGTATGCAT
Organism: Hofstenia miamia; assembly: GCA_900660155.1. NCBI lineage: Eukaryota > Metazoa > Xenacoelomorpha > Acoela > Hofsteniidae > Hofstenia > Hofstenia miamia. The sequence continues at coordinate 1,847,748 of CABFPE010000021.1, read as the reverse complement.
ATTTTTACTGTCTCTGTATTTTTTTGTCAAGGAATTGCAACTATTTTGCCAATGGTGATTGATATTTATTATAATATAGAGTTATATAAATGACTAGACAAAAACAAAAATGCATTAATAACTACAAATTAATATGGCTGAAGTTATTGCTAGACCTTATAATTTGTGTTTTGAGAATTGCACAAAAAACCATTTTAACATAACACATCTTTTAGTATTTTACCAAATATTTTGCAAAAAATGTCCACGTCAACAAAAATTTCTGGAGAAAAATGATTTTCTTGGAATTTTGTCAAACTTTTCATCTCATGGTCCCTTTGTGCCAAATTTCATGATAATTGCATTACTAAATCAAATATCAACCTTGCGGTATTTTACCCCCTTGTGAAGCCAACGGTACATAAAAAAGGTTGCTAGGATTAGTGTTATGATATTATAAATTCGGACAAAAAAAACAAAAATTAAAAGCTTAAACTACCTACATAAAATGTATTTAGAATAAATTCTATGGAATTTAACCTGAATTCTATTAAACTTGCTATTATTTGATCTGAAAATAGTATTGTAGTCAATTATACAAAACTGTTCTTTTAATACCGGGTGTGTCAAAAGTCCTTGGTGCTACAATTTCTATGACTTGTATTGATTGCATAAACGAATCCTGAAAGCAAATAGGAAAGGTTTTGCTTCCTTCTAAACGTATTGATTATTGCCTTGATTCATCTTCTTACTAAGTTCGTAATGGAACAAGAATTGACCATCGAAAACGAGTTTATTTGTTATCGTGTGCAATTGCCTATGACAATTGCGGGGAGGATAGAAGGTTGTTTTTGACAAGTACAACAAAGAAGCTAAAAAACATCAGCACTGTTCGATGTTGGAAGAGTAGGTTTATTGAAACAGGAAGTGTAGCATGTCATCGTTCAAGAGCAGGAAGATCCAGGTCAGCTACATATGACGAGAATAAAGAAAACCGAACCGAACCGAACCCAAAATCTAAAATTAGTTCATCCCTACCATCAATTGCATCTACTTTTCTGAATAGCTATTTTTTCCTGAATCTAATTGTAATTTATTTATTTTTACTTACATACAGAAGGAACTTGTTCATGTTTTAGTTTTTTCAATAATACTTTTCCATCAATTTTAGGATTGCTGATAGTAAGTTGAAGCATCCCATTTTTTAAAAAGATTTAAATTTGTAAATAGAGTTAGATTGAGAAGAAAAATTTGTTACTTGAGCATTTTTTAAAAGTTCACTTAGTAATGATTTTAAGTTCTTTTCTACATAGAAAATCAAATAAGAAAAAATTTTCTCAGAATCTCTGTCTAAAGACACTTAAGGATCTGATGACAGTGCCACAAAAAGTCCTTTTTTCAATTTATCAAAACCTCATGTCGAGGTTTCTAGACAATTTAACTGTGCATTTGAATTTACAGACCTTTTCTCTCACATGCAGCATAAGTAGATATGTTATCCTGACCCTGTGCATATATATCAGTAAAGACCTCAAATGCATATAAATGAGGAAACTAAAATATTCTATGCGCTAAATTCAGAAATATTTGCCACATTTTCAGATAGTTAACAAACCACGTTTATCGAAAATCTACTAAAAGAATATATTTATGCTTGCATTCATAATATTCTTTCAATACGAAACAATATTTATTTGCTCTAATTTGTTTGGAAACCTCAACTAAAAATAAATCTAGACATAGAAAATAATGTGGGAAAATTTTTGAAATTCCAAAACAATATGGTGGGATTGGATTAATTCTACACCTATACTCTTTGTCAAAATATCATTTTCAAATATTTATAATATTAGATTATTCTTTTCAATGATTTTTGCAACACAAATATAGCCTTTTTGTCCATAGCAATTTACTCAAAAATGAGTTTTAAAATCTGATATTTTCATTTAATTAGGAAACGCTTTATTGTTGCATTAAAACCTAACTTTTAACGCAATTTTTGTAAATAAGTAAAGTGTTTTTAATTATAAAATTTGTGAATCGCATTAACTTACCGTTAGCTTCTGAATTATTTCTGAAAATTGATTATTTATGTTAATTTTTTGTTAATATTTTTGATTAGTTGCGACGACAAAGATATTCGCCGGTTGAATTTGCGGTCATGACTAGTGGCGGTGCGTACGAAATTAGATCGCAAGCACCTGTCAAAATCGTTGATAATTGTTACGAACATCTACGCGCAATTTCTATCAGTATTTTGCAAGAGAAAGTTCTATTTTTCCTTCAAATGTTGCAACCCTTTTTTAAATTTGATCTGAGTTCATCTCCACTTCAAACTTGATCTGATTTAATATAAGCAACATCCTCTCTTCTTGATTTATATTTCCTCTTTTCATTACAATGTGCCTGAATGCAAGCATCGTTTATTATTTGGATATCAACAAATTCTAACAAACCAGAAATTGTTCTAAGGTTTAAATATTTTTCCCGATTTAACCTGTCATACTAACATAGTAGCATGTTGATGTTCTTTATGATGGCATTTGATAAATACCAATAATAATATTAGTACAATTTGGAGCAAAAAGGAGATGAACATGTAACTGGGTAAACAGGTTGACCCAATAACCAGCTGAAAGCCAATTATAAATCATAAAGCGTTTGCCACAAAAATGGACATGGCCGAAAATTTAGACCCAAACCCGGCCCGAATTCGGCTAGGCTCATTTAAATTATTGCCAACCCGGCCTATTTTTATAATAGTTGTCAAACAATTTTCTTTAATTTGTCGGCTTGCTTCACCAAAATGTGGTAGAATAGATACTTCAAATAAAATCTACAATCTACAATTGAAGATTCTAAATTGAAATTTAGAAAAATATATGGTACTAATGTAAAATTTGCAAAATGTAAATGTTATTTTTCACTTTATAGTTATAATAAATTATATAAAACTCAATTTCTTTGCGTGCACTTTGCGGAATAACCGGTTATTTTAATTCGACCCATTTTCCATTTTTTGGTCTAAGGGTTGCCCATGTCCATCTCTGGTTTGCCACTGATGTTGCATATATAGAATGAAGCAATTATATACTGTCAATCAATTTGTTTATTCAAAATTGATTTAAACGTTATGGATGTTGTCAAACCTTTAAACTGCTTTTACCTGAACCTGATTTATAGCGATTCCAGCTCGACATGAAACCTGAGATGACCTGAATAATCCATATAGACCCAGAGCCATGGCAAGGGGGCAGGAGACATGGCCTTCCTGTTAGGTCGCTTGGCCCCTTCCTCCCGGCATCCTGGATACAAAACTCCATAGTATTAATTCTAATAGTCTGTAACTTAGTTGGAGTGAATATATTTTAGTTAAAATATATAAAATGTTAATGCCACTCTATCTAAAAATTCATTGAAAAGTGTGAAACTATTTCATATGATTAAAACTATGATTAATTTATTGAACTTTGCGGGGCTATAACCCCCTAACTCGCAAGTGCATGCCAAGGGTCTGGATAGACCTGATCTAAAATTCTTAAACTTAGTCAACATTTATTTAAATAATCGAGTCTGAAGCACTTCGTAGCTGGCGTGTTTTTTCTACATGTATTACATTTCTTCAAATTTCATTTATAGTTTTTATTTGGTAGTAAACATAACTAAGTTATGAATATGCTAAAAGTAATTAATCTGGCCAAACAGTTAACTTTAATAGTTTGAAAAAAATTTCATGCTTTGTTGTAAAATGAAATTGTGACCTTTCGAAAAACAATAATTACGTCATTAATGTTAATTCGTTCAGAAAGCACTTGTTACTTTGCTAATAAACTACGTCATCGGCACGCATAGAAGCGATAACAGCTTTTGTCAAATAAGTTGTGCTTACTAAGCGCAACTACATTTTCAACTTTTTAATAAAAATTCATTCATTATTGCTCCTTTCATTCCATGTATTTCACATCAATTTTTAAACTTGAAATTAATTGAAACCATTACATAAGACATGGCCATAAAATTTTATCGGATTTTTAACACTTTGTGCCTGAGCATTCATAGTCTCATATAAAAACAATCCTGACAAGCAGTGTCACTGGTTCTCATTTTTTGATTGTAACATTTTCACTTACAGACATTATCAATTTAGTGTAATTGAAAGTTAAAGTTTTTTACTTTGAGAACATTCCACAGCATCTGAATCATCACATCTCTTGTCCATCATGGTATCATCTTAGCTGTGATAGATCTTTTAAGAAATTATGTAAGTGCCAAGAGCGATCTATATGTAAGGTCATCCAGTCAAACACACAGCCCTCAAATTTGTCCCTGAATATTTGGCTGGATCACAATGCATATACATTGAATTTGGTTTTATTTATTTTTTAATAGGAAACTGCCCGTGCCGTGCTATGAACGAGGATTTCAATGGGGTGCATTAGATATTTAAAAAATGAATAAACTTTAAACAAACCATATGTTGTTTTTTTAATATTTTATTATGTCTTTATCATGCATTTTAGGAACAAAATAAGTAATAAATGTGATCATCATACATTGGTAAAATGATTTTTATTCACATTCAAAGCATGGTAACACCTAATGCAAAAGAGTGTATAGAATCACAACAAAATCGAGTTAATTACTGTAGGTGTATAGATAGCTATTCATTTATATATGCGCAAAAGATTACCTGAAGACCTGCAATTAGATATCCTATCTAGCTGCACCTTAATGGATAAACTTGAGGGCTGCATGACCTTATATATAGATCAATCTTGAAAAATACTTACATAGGATTTTTTAAATCATAAACATCATAAATTATTTTTTAAGCAGGATGGGGGAAGAGAGCATATGTGTAAAAAAATTTTTGAACGGGAGCGGTTTGAATTTCTTTTCCTAAGATCATTATAATAGGATTATTTATTTGCAAGTTGAATACAATTTAATTACAACTTACAAATAGTGTAGTAATTGATGATGCTCTGAAAACTAAAAAACTTACATTAACGTCAATGACAATGTCCTTCCATACTTACCACTAAAAAAGCGACAATAGGTCAAATGACCTTCAAGAATTTTGATTTCCTTCATTATTCATTCCGCTAAGAGACTAGCAGGTACATATACTTCCAATTATATTGATAATCTCATTGAATTTGTTATTTATAGAAATTAAATTTCTACTCCATAATTTTCGCATGTGAAACATCATATGTAAATTTATTCTCAAGGAGTAATCGCTGTTATAGTGTTAAGGATCTCTGATGACACATAGCAGCGAGTGAATTAAAATATGTTTTTTTAATATTAATGGAAAATTTATGTTGTAAAAGCTTACGAGAACACTAAGAGCGAAAGTATATTACCTCGGAATTTTTGAAAAACAATGGTTTTTGAAAAAATACTTAAATTCATATTACTCAAGGACAAATATAGATATCCAAATATTCTGAAATCACCACGAGATGGAGCCGAAGCCTCACGGCAAGTTTTCACGGATTTTAGAGGTCTATCTACATTTATAGAAACAGCTAGAGTTTGTTGTTGATCGCATGGGGCTTAATTCTTTACCTGAAAATTAGGTATGGGGAAAATAGAAGACACATAGTTTGCATTGTTTTAGTTCTTTTTGTCTGTTTAATGTTTTACATTTATCTGTTATTTCATTGATGGTAATTGCTTCTCTTTTTTTCGTAAATTTTGTTTTCATTATAATTGTAAAGTTTTCTTGTTCTTTTGATTTTGACGGCAGAATATTTCTGATCTTAGTTAACATAACTTCTTTAGCATGGAAAATGAGCTCTCCACAACCACTCAGGTTGCTTGACAAGACAACAGAATATTACAGGTGATGTATGGCTTCTTTTGAAGTCCCCAATTTCCTTGATCTACTATATTACGGTCGGTAGAGGTCTTTTACGTGTTGTATTTTTTTTACTACGACTTATTTTCCTAGCATTTTGCATGGTGCTGCATTCAGTTAGGAAGAGAAATAATTCTTCTTCACTGGATTCACTTTTACACTAAAGGTACTTCAGTAGCTACATTAGTTACTGTTAAAAGGGGAATATATGATTGAGAGAAACATAAGTAAAAAAGTGTTTCTATTAAAAATAAAAAAGTGGTAATTTTCTAAAAAACATGAAGTCCATTTTATGAAAGGCTACATGTTTCCGAAAAAAACTTAATTCCTTTTATATTTACTGCCGGTAAGGCTTGCAAAATTACGGCCTGTGGCCAGCCGGTGTGCAACTCTGATACCTCAGGGATCAGATTTAAAGTCCATGTGTGCGAAATCAATTTGAGTGGCTAGGATTGTGAAACTTTGACTTTCAGCGCGTTCGAGCAGACTCACAAGACAGCTATTGCACTGATCGAACTCAACTATGTATGTTTAACAAACTCTGGATTTTGACAGGCACTTCTTACGTTTTCACAAAGAATCCCACTGCCAGTAAAATCACACACAATTTCTTGAATTTTTTGAAAATTTTCAAAATTTCACATAACACCAAATTCGGTCCTTTAATCATTTACTACGAAAACTGACTTTACCTATACTATGCACTTGCTATCTGGAAAGTTCTTAGTTAATATCAATGATGATCTTGCAAATATAAATACATCCAAAATAACATAATTAACAATAAATAATTGCAATTATCAGAAAACAAAAAATAACTAAGCTATTTAGTTTGCCAGTATCATGTCTGTTTGGTTGTTATTGGCCCTGAAAATAACCTGATAAAGTAACCAAAATTTTAATGCTTTTTCAATCGTATATTACTGATAACAGTCTGAATTCAATTACAACTTAGGCAAATGAACGACTTATTGAAAAGAATGTACAAAGAAGTGAATTTGTGAAAATTAATTACTTCTCAACTACTTTTCGTACGGGGAATAAATTAGATTTAAACACCCGTAGAGAGCATAACCTAACATTCAAAAGACATTTAGAGCTAACTTATAGACTGAATATACTAAATATTAATTATCTATGACAAACGTAGCACATTTAAAATTAAAAATACACAAAACAATTTAATTTTTCATTTTTGTACTCGGCATATTTTCCTACTGCAAATTTGTAGATTTATACAACAAAATGACTGTAGGGCAAAATCGACTTGAAAAAGCAATTGACTATTTTTATTTCTTATAAATTGAAGCAAAATAAGCTTACCCTTAATGAAATTTGTCAGTGTTCGTAAGGGCTAAATTTTTCTCAAGTTTAATTTTTCTATTTATAAGCAGCAAACAATAACCATGTAGACAGCATACTGAACAGCCTTCTCAAATTATGCTCTCAAATTTTCCGGGGAATTTGTGTATTAAGAATCTCAGAAATAAATTATTTAATATGCATTTTCAGAATAAATTGAAGGGACAAGATGCTGGTAAAAAATATAAAAAATACTACAAAGAAGCTTTATATTTTCGACAGAAGTTACATCGACAACAAATTAACCATAGGCATTTGTTAAGTACGTTCACATAGAAACACATTAGGCGGCCCTTCAGCTACGATAAAAATCATAATTTCATTATAAAAGTGGTAGAGCGTTTGCCAATTTCATTGCGAAACACCAAAAATGTTGTCACACAAGGACGATCAATGATCTGTAATAAGAGTAACAAATAGGTCGTGTCGTCTTTGATTTGACGAAAATGTTACTTTTCCGGCCCAATATAAATCAAAAACATTATATATTTATTTAGAGACTAAACGATTTTCGTAAAGCACACAAGTTTAAGAGTCTTTCCTTGTTGGTAAATTCTTTATAATTTAAGATCGTTTTTGGTAACACATTTTTGTAAGTTTTCAACTCTACTCATGTTCTGATCTTTTCTGACGCCAACATTACCAAGCATATGTCAAAATGGGTAATACATAGCTTCTATAAATAGATAATTTTATTTGTGGTGGCAAACACTTAGAACAGACCCTTTGACTATATAAAATGCACTTAAGGCAATGTGCCTTTCCAGAGAAGTTTTTCGTCAATGAAAACTCCGACATCAAATTCCATATCGCAACACGGTATCAATTACAAATTCGTTTATGTTGCATTCCAAATCAAAGAGAACCGATTTCAATTTACCAAGTAATAGGCGGTAGCATTTTTCATACGAAAAGTTCATGTCGTTCACTTTGGACCACTATGTTATTCTATCAATGTCTAATTGAATATTTGCATTTAAAAACCCAATCGATTTCGTTTCGTCCGCATATTTAAGAAGTTCGCAATTTACTCGTACATTTTGCAAATCAATACAATAAATTACGAAAAGAAAGGGCCTCAATATAGAACCCTGATTACCGATATAAGCCTGAGGTCGCATACTCAATTTGTACAAATTGCGTCCGATCAGTTAACACTAGAAAGCCGAAGTAGTCAGATTAGACCATTTTCATTCTTTGATCTCATATTAAATGCCAACTATGAGCCAATTTTAGCAAAGCGTTTGATAGCATATTATTCGTTTGCAAACCTGAAATTGCCAAAGTGGTAAGATTTGACCACTAATAGTAATACCATTTGTTATATACAGGGATGGACATGGGCCAAAAACTTTGGGCAAGCTCGGTCCCGGCTACAAAACCCTAAGCCGGGGCCAAACTCGGCGTATCCTTGCAGCTGCATCAGACGTTACCGTTGATGGCCTTGAAGATATTGATTCTGAATCAGAGATGGAAGTGGAGCAGAGTAATTGTGATTTGCCCTCCCCCGCCTACAGACTTAGTGCCCTGTCCCATTTAACGTGCTGAAATTGGCCCCATATTGCCCCAAGCTTTAAGTTCTGCAGCCTCAAATTCCCCTTTCAAAAAATTCTCGCTCCAAAAGCTACATGCTATATCTTATTGCCCCAAATTTGTTGGATGGCAAAAAATCAACAGGGCTGTATTTGTAACTAAATCCTTCTTTTGCGCTTTATTCACTTTGAATCCCTGTAGTATCATAAGAACAATAGAACAATCAACATCACTTAACATGTTCAGAGACTATAAATATTTATTGAAGCGTTTACATTCACGGAAAATAGGGTGCATCAGATTTTCGAATTTTTTCTAGAGCAAGCAACCATAATGTGTATTGACGTCGGCACATAAAATTCCCTAATGTAATTTCAAATCGTTTATGAAAAAAGGCACAGAATGAGAGCTGCATCGATTTATCTTAGCCAATTATAATCGATTGTTCCTGACTATTCACAAACATTTGATAGTAAAACATTGGTAGACAATTGATTTCTTTCAACTAAACTTTAAACGTATGTATACAAAGGTAATGTAGTCATTCATATATTCGCAGTTACTTACTAAGAATTTTCTCGAGGGTTGGTGACAACATATGGATAACAGAAGTTGGTCTAGAATTCAGAGGATTGATACTACGTGGTGTCCATGTGTTAACACTAGAAGTACCATTTCTCCTTGAGATTCATTTTACATGTTGCATTTCAATTAAAAGTTATGTAAAGTATGAAAAAATTTTTATTTATGGAAATTTAAATAGATTATCGATATTTTTGGAGGTGTATATACATGCTGTTGGTTTTAATGAATGCATACGCAAATAAACAAAATTATAATTTGAGCCAATTTTGACACATTTGGTGCTTCTAGTGTTAAATGAAAACATCAAAAATTTCGTTTGCTTTTGAAGAGCTAGGCATTAATAAAGCCTTTCTATTTAAGAGCATTTATACATTCGATAGTGCTTACGTCCTCATGTCTAGAAATTAAGAGAAAATGTATCTTATTGTTGCATGTATTTCATTCTGTCAAAATATGTAAAAAGTTGTTCTTCACATTCAAGAATTCAGCAATGTCTTTGATAATAGTCAGCATTACATATAGTGTTGTATATTTTTTGAGATAGGCTTCACAGTAATTTGTTAAAAAGCATACTTAAGTTCACTTTCTTGATGGAATTCAAGCTTTTGACGAAATAATTTCGACAATGATTTTTCTAGAACGCAAAAGTCAGTAACGCAATAGGGCCTTTATGGGTCGACGGTTGGATGAATATTAGACCCGGTATCTGAATGTTCTTGAAAATGTAGATTTAAAAGTTCAGAGCCAAGACCCAACTCTATGAATCATTTAAAAGTTATGGAGGTTTTTTTTTGAAATGAAACATGGTTTCATGGCAACTAAATTTTTCAAATTTTTCATTTTATACAATAGGATGAATGCACCATTCGAAATTTCTATTCTTCCTCTATTTAATACTGAGTCGAAGGTCACTTCAATAGTCAATGTCAAAAGGTAATCTCAAAGAAGAATTTGTCAGTTCACTCTTCCCTCATTTTCATTTTCCCGTTTGGTTATTCACAATACAAATATCAAGCTATTAGAGATCAATGGCTCTAGCCCTTACCTGAAACCCCTAGGGTGTTTTGATTTCTGGGATAAGTCTAATAGGTCAAACCTGATTCTTCAGGGAAAAGTTTGACACCTTTGTATATTTTTGCAGGTTATTTTACCATTATTATTCTATCTATTTTCATATATGCTCATTCTAACGTCTAAGTTTAGGTCTAGAAAAAATCCATTTGTGACATAGGTTAGAGCTTAACTCGGTTAGAGTTGAGGTCCTAGGTTCACGAATAGTCTATTTTAGGCTTATGTTAGGGCTTAGGTTTATAAAATACTTCTTTAAAATTCAGGCATGAAACAGACATGATCTAGAATTTGGAAGAATGAATACGGAATTGAGAGGAGTGGTGATCCGGAAAATCCAGTTTTAGAAGGAATGGCACGGATTAGGGTGTTTGCATACCACCCCAGTGTTTAAAACCTTAGTGATATTGTTTTACTCATTAACAGGAGGCGGAATATTATTTTTTCAATGGCAATTTTGAAATCTATGAAGCTTCAACTAGCTTATTAAGCTAATACTTAAAGAAGCATCATAATAGATTTCAACTTAATTATTAAGGAACCATTGTGTCCGCATCACTTTTCAAACGATTCATGATTTATTTCAATAAGGTAACAAAATTCGAGCCTTTGAAGAACTGCACACAATCGTCTATGCAAAATTTTCAGTAAATTGACGTAGTAATATTTCATTTACGAATATTTGTTAAGTCTCATAAACATGATATTATAAATCTATATAAAATTAAGCAAAAGGTCAATAACAATTTTGTTTGTGTTGAATAAAATAGATGGATATGGTAACATGAAATTATCACATTGTGTCATAATCACGAACGGATGGAAAATTTTATTTGAAGAATTATAAGGCTTAATGTATTCCAATAACGACGTCTGCATTCAACCAAAAATAAACACATGTGTTATTGATAAGTGATAACGTTCATAATCACGAACGGATGGAAGACTTTGCTTAAGAATCAGAAGGCTATCAACGATTGCTGCCTTCAGCAGAATCACAACGGCAACGTATTCTTGTCAATTTTATATTAAACTCAGAACCTTTAGACAGATTATGCAAGGTAATTATATCTGCAAACAATTTTTCCATACATAGAAGTGAGCATTAACACACCATTAAGATAAGTCTTCAATGCATCATGTAAGCAATCATTTCAATGTTATGTGTAACCTCAGTGATTAATGACTAATGAAGAGCAATACGTTTGTTGCTATTTATGTTTATACCTACATCTATATGAAAAAATAGCGATATTCAAATGCTAAAATAAGCTTTATTATAATGTTTATTGTATGGGAAATGTTATCTAGACCTCACTCTATGTCAATAATTATTATTATCATGTTTTATTAAATTTTATCAATAATTATTATTATCATGTTTTATTAAATTTTATTAAATTATTAAATATCATTTTTTCTAAGATAATTTTGATAATTCAATGTCTATTTGATCTATCTGTATGTATTTCCCTTGTGTGATTTTTACCTTACAATTACACTTTTAACACTCGCAAAGCTCTGTAGTGTATCATGAACCCAGTCATAATCACAAGAACTTTCATCAAAATCACTAATTTTTTGATAGTTCTTCATCCGTAAGTGATGAGTTTAAAAATTAAATTTGATATCGTGATATTTACAAATGTATTTTCAAAGTGATTAAAATTTAAAGCATGCAATTATGCATTCATTTTCTGGCTACACAATTGGATAAATAAATTTTCTTAACCTATAAATAATATACCATCATTTCATTTAGAAGCTTGCCAATTTATAAAGCATTGACACAGATTTGCTTTTTCAACATCAATGATTTTTATTTTAATACTGCTACTAGAATGTAAGATAATGGATTCGCCAGATTACACCAATCAATCCATTAAACTTAAATAAGAAGCAGTGAATTCAAGTAATTGAATATGTCGACAACATAACATAAGTCTTTAATATAATGCATCATCACTATCATGCAAATACAATTCCTTAAACACATTTAAACAATTAAGTCTAAAACAAAACAAAATTTTTTAACATTACGCCCTGTCAAATCGGATTATCACACATTCTAATACAAAAACTAAATTTGAGTATATTACTTAGTTGTGAATTTTGGCAAAATGTTTGTAAATTTGTGAGGCAATAATTGACAAAACACTAAACATTAAATGAGGGAATTGAAAAATTTTCAAATTGCTTTTTCTAAATGAATTGATTTCGGTGTATTGCTATTACTAACGCTCATTTTTTAGCATTAATGATAAACCGATGGTTCTTCTACAAACTTGCTATTTTGACTCATACTATATGTTGTTCTTGTAATGGCAGTATAGTTCTGTTGGGATGATGCACCTGTTCCAGGCTTTTCCATCTTCAAAAGAGGAATAATCACACAGAAAACTTTTCGAAATCGATACTTGTATTGATTGTTCATGTTGTAGAAGATGAGTGGATTCATGCAGGAATGAGCCATAGCCAAAAGATGGACACTAAAATTGAGTATAATTACTTAGAGTATATTTTATAAGTAATTTGACTCATTGTATGCAAAAATTCTTAAATATATTATTTAATGTTATGCAAAAACTTATAATAAATACTCAGTGATATAAAGAAATTTCAGTTTCATGTTTTCACATTGAATTCATTGTTTCAAGAGCATCTATAAATATCAAAGGACTGAAATTTAATAAACTGCAACTAACAGTTGCTACTGATAAGCGAACATAACTTGTGATTCAGTAAGCTTAGAAAATCATTAGTTTTAGCAAACGAACCCTAAAACCCTTTTTCCACATTTTCAAACATTTTTCGACTTTGGCATATTGATAAATCCTTTGTTGAACATTTGTGATAAAAATTGTTTCTTTATCAAAAGTTTTTCAAAGTATTACTTTTTCGATGAAAAGCCCGTTTTTTAAACATTTAAGTTCTCTTCATATGTACAATGCAACGAATAAAGAGGTCTAAAGTCCATGGTTCCAACAATTAATCTCAACAATATCTTTTCTATTGATGGACCACCAATTCGTTAGATTTCGTCTCCTTAAATGAAAGAGACATTTGAGAGTTTGGATATTTTATTAGTTCTTGAGTTATGAGAGATCAACATATTTTTTAAGATTTTTAAAAAATTTGGACTTTTTTTGCAGTCTATCAACACAACAAAATTGTCAATGTTTTATTAAAATTAGTACTTCAAACAAAATAGATCAATATTTGCAATTGAGGGTAATTTGTACGTATTATGGAAGATGATACTTCTAAACTATTTTTATCACATTGAATTTATCATGACAAACAAATAAATAACTGGATCAGGCAGGCAGAAATGCAGACAGACATCTCGTAATTATCATGAAAACTAGTTAAATAGGACGGCTGATAGAAACAGACGGGCATCCTGAAACATAATATTCATTAATTTTTTAGATATAATTTGGTTACTAGCAAAGTTCAGATTTCACTTAGCTCCCTTTCAGATTCATTGGTAAGTAGCAAATATGATCATAAGCTTATTTCTAATTTACAATAAAGTAGCTCATGAATAAATATATTTTTGAAAATGGACAAATTAGTAATTATGTTATTTAACAATAGGATGAACAACATCTATGGGACAGCCTTCTTATTAATTTTTCAACATTGCATGTAAAGTATAAAATTTTGCATTGTACGTAATTTGTTTTGGAAGGACACTAAAATGCGTCAAAATAAAAAACATGTAATTATTTATTTTATGGAATTGCTCATTATAATAAAATGATTTATATTTAAAAACACCTGTCATTTGAAACAATAAACAAGAATTAAATCATTTTGATTATTAGAATTGATACTTATTTTATTATTAAAAAGGCAATTATATGATACAATTCAATAAATTTTTCATGCAATGCATATATATATATATATATATATATATATATATATATATATATTTAACTTCAAAGCTTTAAATTTCTATGTATTTAAATATAGCATAAATCCACTTAGAAAATTTAATGAATATTTCCCTTTACAAAACATAGTAAATCCCATTGCAATAATTCTGAAATTTATTTTTTAATAAAATGAATACACCAATAAATGAATTTAGTGTACATGAGAAATGCTCTGTCTCTTGGATTATTCCAAAATGAAATTAGGCGTTATTTATTGCTGCACGCATTTACTAAATTGCGTCAAATTGAGGAAAGAAATAGCATAAAATTGATAGATAATGGAATTAATTAAAAAATTACGAGGTGATTATAGATGAAAATCAATCATTATTTTTGTAATCAAATTAGTTTTGTGACATTTGGCATTGTTTTACAGCCACAACATATTTGTCTACATCGTTATTTGCAAATGCCTATTACACCTAGAGAAATAACGATTCATTCCAAATAAGCTTCTTTCAAATTTCTGAGGCTTTCTAAATATGTACACTCTAATGAATAATGGTGGACTATAAATATATTCAAAATGCGTGTTAAATAAAATTGAAGTCAAGAGCAGGCATTTTTTACCTTTTGCACTTTAGTCAGAATTGCATTTTCAGTATTATTATAAACACACACACATATATATATATATATATATATATATATATATATATACAGAGTATATTCAACTTAAATTTTTAGCACTAGGTTATTGATGACATCTGAATGCATTAAAAAACTATTCTAGATATAATTCCTGTCAGTATTTCAAAAATAGGAAAGTTTCATTGAAATGCTACATTTCCATTACAAAAATTCAGACTTTGCATTTTCCACTTTTAGAATTATAAAATTTGGTTGTTTGTAAATGCTATAAGAATGAACATATTTACGAAAATCGTACAAGAGCTAAGTTGAATTTTATTTCAAATATTCATCATCAACAAATATTTTTTGAATTTTTAATGCATCCATAAATTGGGGCACTTTAACAAAGATAAATGATCAAAAAATTAATGAGTTATTATATTTCACAAAGCAAATTCAAGCGCCAATTGAAAACCTTCAGTTTTATCCTCCATCACTAAAACTATTATTTGCGATGTCAGACATTTTAATACGTTTTTCCATTGTTTTGGTTATGTACAAAATTTTAAATATGCAAACTTAGATTCAATTTCTTAATTATTGAATGTTAAATATTGATTAGCGTAGACACTGTTGTTTTCAAAATATACTCATACCTCAATTTTTGGTCCAAAGTTGCATGTCATATCTACAATAAATTGATTTAAGTTGCAGTTAATGACCTCAAAATCAGAAAATATGTATTAATATAATTTCGCTGAAATAAATAAATGGATAATGAAGGTAAGCTAAAACTCTATAAAACGTTACTTGAGAAAATTCAACTGCAATTCAGTGAACTAAGCTGCTTCTAAGTAAATTTTCAAACTTTCTATAACCCTTGAGACCATCTAAGATCATTCTAAATAACAGCAGTCATCCCGTCTGCTTCAAAGAAGATAATAGTGGAAAACGTCAACGGAAATTCAGAATTATGCTAATGAGATTTAAATGCATTTGCTATGGAAACTAGAAATCATTAATTCTTGAATAGAAATTATTTTTTCTATCAATTGATAAGCGATTTTATCAAATATCAACTATGTCAATTTTGAAAACAATTCTTTAGCTGATGATTGCAAACTCCGTAAGAATTCTACTTTTTGGAACATTTGTCCAGCAAAAATGTGCATTGAAAAAATTAAAAATGAAATTCGAATATTTAATCTTTGATAACTCATTTTGCAATGCAGTTTGCTTTTATTGAATGGGAAAAATTATGGAAAATATTTCAGAACAAAAACTACTTTTATGTTTTCAAAGTTCTTGCTGACTTTTATGTTTGAAGTTGGCTTACATGTTGGCACCAACAAAGGATATTTTCGTCTATTATTTTTAACCCAATGATTTTTATTTTGATACAAATAGCTATTTTGACAAACAACTTTAAGTTGTCAATTGTTATACTAAATCTGTAGCTGTAATATTGTCCAATACGCATTACGACCTGGCAAATGCTAACCAAGATCTTACACTTTTTGATGTAATAATAATAACATTTGAATTTATTGGCCGCTAAAAGCGGACAGTCTGCAAAGAGGAAAAACAACAAAAAATTCTTGAAGCTCGGTGGCCAGGAAGCAAATCAATGGCTGTTGAGGGTTAAGAGTGAAGATGTAATTAGCAGTATCACAAGCACGATTGAAAACGAGTGAAGGTTGCGATGTTTTTTGGTGCGACGATTAATCAAAGTGAGTGGAGCGGGAATTAGATCATGGTCCAATTTGCGAGTGAGCAAATGATTGAACATGAGAAGATCACAGGCATGGAGGTAGAGCGACAACGGGGGAGTGGAGAATTTGAGAAGAGCGTCTTTGTATGGCAAGGGAGAGATTGATTTGAAAGCACGCTTCTGCAACACTTCCATTTAGTGAAATAAGGCACGAGAAGGCCACCAACAGGGAGAATCTAAGAGAATGGACTTGAACAAAGAGTTTCACAGCAGAGGGGGATTAAAGTTAGCATTGCGGAAGAGGGCAAAGAGCGAGGAATTAGCATTGCTGAGACGCAATGACACATGTCCATGTTGATTGATGTCGCTCCTTCCTCCATGTGAAACATCAGAATTGGGGGTTTCATTGCTTTTATATATCTTTAGTTCACAGCTTATTAAGTTTTTTAAACTTGAATTGTATTTTGGATGCCATCATAGAATGTATTATTTATTGACATCTTTATTCTTCTCCACTATAAATCTTACTTATATGAACTTATAGGTAAAAAGCGTATTTATTTGCTTATTAATAATAGGTAAATGGACGAATGATTTTTGTTCTTCTATTACAGATTTCTTAACATAGTTTAGGAAATTGGATAGCCTTACCTCTCGTAGCGATTTCCATGCAGTATGAAGCACTTATTAATTATTTTTCAATGACAGCAAAAAGGGAAGCTATATGTATAAAAATTTCAGCATTCTTATATTAAATATGTTTGAGAAAATTTGAAATCCAGTAAAATGTATTCTAATATAATAACGAAAGAACATTCACGTAAATATTTCATGTTTTAGAATGTTAGGTTCTATATATTTTCGATCAATACATACAAGCAGCAATCGAATGTATTTGCAAATGCTATCTCGAATTCGCTTAGTAGACAATTCAGAAATGGCTACTTTACCCTACCATCGTCCTCCCAAAGTAATTAGCATTCATCGCCCTCAGCGTAGTAAAATGAGAGGGAAAACTGGTGACGTGATGCTTTTAGCAGTTAGGGGTCAAAAGGTACATTTTAATATTCGTTATTTTCTAAATCATTTTGTAAATATATTGTTTTATTATGTTTTTTACAGTATAGCACTGAAACAAAACTATTATGTTTTTAGTGCATATTCTCAATTAATCTTAATTCCTATGTCCTAACCGTTTTTGTCATAATTTTCTCCAAACCTGT
Source organism: Hofstenia miamia (assembly GCA_900660155.1). Lineage (NCBI taxonomy): Eukaryota > Metazoa > Xenacoelomorpha > Acoela > Hofsteniidae > Hofstenia > Hofstenia miamia. Next base: position 1,829,904 of record CABFPE010000021.1, on the reverse strand, counting down.
TATGAAATTTGGGAATCGTGAAGTATGAACATATCGTGATCGAATGCAATGTTGAAAATGTGTACTAGCGTGGATTGCCGTTCCTGAAAGACTTGAAAAGTTTCATTATTTTCTTTTAAAAATGCTTTAAATTCTCTCCATACCTAGTGTCCAGGTAATCAGGAAAGTATAAGGCAAACTTACATGTTTTTTATGTAAAGACACCACTGAAACCCATTAAATCAACGTTTGCAAAGTTTGAGATCGCCTCAATGGAACTGTGATCGAATGCGGGTGACAACGGAAACGATAGAGGGATACTCTTTTATCTTTTGGTGCTCTTAAGGTGCGTTCAGACGAGAACCTTTTGATGTATATCATTTGATATACTTTATTCAAATTAGCATACATAAAAAAGATGCTCATCTGAACGCACATCGTTAAAATTGATGCACAAACAGCTTGCATCTTTTTGACGTAGTTCAAAAGATTCTCGTCTGAACGCACATTATTCATTTGAACGATAAATAATTAACGACTTTGTTTTGGGGACAGATTGTCTCAAGTAGCTGGGAGTCTTAAAATACGAGAATTTTCAAGCTCAACAATTTTAACTCCAAAATGAACCCGGACGATATTGAATTCTAAATGTTCCAATTTTTTTAACAAAAGTAGTTATTCGCTTCAATGAAGCAATATTGATTTTACACAAATTATTCTTCTGAATTATCAATATATTTTAATTGCGTTTAGAACTAATTAAAATTACTTATAAATCAGAATTCATGAATATATTGAAATTTAATTATATTGTTCAATTGTGTAATTACAAGGAAACTTTTAGTGCCCGGCGGAATAAACATTTTGAGAGTCGGTTCGGTTTGGTTCACATAAAATACCGCAGTATCGATATGACTATGAAAAATCAATAGTATATTTTGCATATATACTATATATATATATATATATATATATATATATATATGCATATGCACTTTTTCATCAAATTTTGTTGACTTATATTTAACATGCTACCAGGATAGATTATAATGTATGAAGGTGTAAAATGGTATAGTAATTTCAAATATGAATGCCTTTTATTGAACTTTCGTTTCTTATAAAAATAGAATTTTAAGCCGGATTATGGAACAATGCTTAATATCACCAGTATATTAAAACGTTTAAATGTATAAATAGCTTATGCAATGGAACGGACCTTTCGACCCCGAGCATAATGTACAATTATTTTCTTTAGAAGCATACAAATAATAAAGTACAAGCCATCTGATCAGTTTGCTTTTTGTAGGATTTATTTCATTTTTAAATTCCATTTAATTTTGTAAGTTACTGTGCACTTTGATTTGTTCTTTATTTAATGCAATTTTATCTCCTCCATGGGATTCCTACATCTTATACTTTTTCTGTTTTCAATTAGGTAGGGATTATATGTTCTTTACTGCTAGTACTTTCAGACTCAAAAGAATAATGAATATATAATATTTTTTTCAAATACATTTGATTCCAGCACTAATTATTCTTTTAGATACGTCCCTTCAAAATTTCATTTCAATGTAATAAAACGCTGCAGAAATGGATTGTGAAACTGAAAAATGCGAAAATTGAATTTGAACGAAAAAACCCTATTTTAATACAAATATGCAAAGAGTTTGCATTTCTCATTATTTTGTGATGTTTTTGAAAGTCTCTGGATTAAATTTAATTGACAACTGGCATTGTAACAGGCAAAGAAAACGAAGATTATTATTAAACAAAATGTACTTTTTGCATTAAATACATTTCGGGCAAAAGTAATGATTACGTATTAAAATATATGGCGTGTCTAATAAGTTTCCGGACTGTCGCAATATATCATGATCAATGACTAAATGAAATATACAGAATCAAAGATACATTAATAATAAGTAAACTGAGAAAAAATCTAACCCTAGGCGTACACTGCCATAAAGTAAAACAACAAAGTTTTATAATTGGGTTTTACAGTATCGGTTACATTAGTTGGGTAGTACAGAAGATACTAATTAAGTAATATAAAAGTCTATTCTGGGCAAAAATTAAATGCTATTCAAGAAATTTAATATTTTGTAGCATATCCACTCGCAGAGATGACACATTTTATCCTCCTGTGTACTGAGCACGGAGACAGGAAACATGAGCAAGTAGACAAAATTTTGACGAATTTAGTTGTAGCCATTTTTGGCAATTTTTCATGTGCTGATTTTAAAAATACTTGTCGCTTTAATGATTTATTGGCTCTTTTCGAGATATAGGACTATGAACATTTTGACAAAAATCGGAATCGGATACTCCCATAATTAAAGAATAATCTGCTTTGAAAGCTTCCAGAAGCAGATTTAAGCTATTTCTGGTTTATTTACGTATTGATTGTTATTCTAGATATGACTGCTGTAACCAGCAATGATAGTTTTCTGAAAACCAATCAGAATCGAATATTCAATAAGTTTAAGATTTCCACTTATGAAACCATGAAATCTATATTTAAGTTTCTTATAGATGGATTTACATATGTCTATCTTCTATTAATCAACATTAAAATACAATAATCGTCGAACATTCAATCAGAATGTTTTTTAGAAATTTTGAAATTCAATTACATTAATGTAGTTAGTTATTTCGTTGATTAATATTATAATTATCTGCTTAATCCATATGATTAGTAGTAATACATTTTCAATTGCCCTAACCAATCAGGATTCAGTAGTCATACAATCTAGAAATATGCTTTAGGGTCTGAATAATTGTCGATTTGGCATTGCTTCAAAACTAACATTTATATATATATATATATATATATATATATATG
>CABFPE010000021.1:1755863-1792038 GCA_900660155.1 Hofstenia miamia | reverse complement strand
TGGTTCCACCACCTCATAACCTCTCTTGTGTGAAAAGCTAAAAAAATATTAGTATTATTCATAAATCCGTGGTGCCAATTTCATCATTGAAATAAATGGTCTTGTAGAATCCCTAACATGCATATCTTTTTCAATCCGCAATTGCACTCGAGACGAATAGAAAGATCATTATTCAAAAAAGTTTATTATCTTCTGTAAGATTATAAGCACAGAATTCTTGTAATGAAATAATATCTGAAATGCTATCCAAAAGGTATTGACGTGGATAATTATTCAAGTTGTGAAAATGCGGAAGAGAGGTGGCAGATTATTCATTCGAACATTAATCGCGGTTTTTTAAAAAAAGAGTTAAATTACAATCATTAAAATATTATTATTGTTCTTGATACTCATACAATAATTAACCTCATAATTTTGCACAAAGTAAACTGACCTGATACCTGCATAATTTTAAAAACCATTTGTTTTTTTTACATAGTTTTTTCGGAAGATTATAAATTTTGATTTATGTGAGGAAGCTATCCAATCATTTTCATTGTTATGACATCACATAGAATCAGTGCTAATAAAACGAAAACATTGGGGAAAAAATTTCCAAAGACCTGGTTTCTACATTATTAATGCATCATTTTACACCACTAAGATAGAAAGTTTTCTAAATAATATCAAACTATCCTACTGAAGATAAAATGCCATCCTGCATGTATTTTATTACAGACCACAGCTTAAACAAATTAAACAATAAAATGTCTGCATAATTATCGGAATATTTATTGTTCCCCTTTAATTGCATATCATATTTGTGAATTTTACATCCTACACTCTTTGAAGTAAGACTGTTTTTTATGATATTGTCTTCTCCATTCTGATTGCATTAGTGTCTGACTAGACTAGACAATATAAATTGTAGAAATCAATTTTGGTTAATTCTCTTGTCCTCGTCTTCTGAGAAGAAACAATTGAAAAATTATCCAAAAGTTAATTCAAATTAAATCTTTATGACAGCGTGCACTACAAAAACATTAATTTCAATATTTTGCAATGTTTTTACTAACTAAGACAGAGTGGCTTCATAAAAATACAAATTTTAGTTAATAAAATTACTTCATTGTAAAGAATGATGGTAATATGAGGTCTTACAAATTGTTAAAATAGACAATGTATATACGACCTGCATTTCCTATTAAGTTATAATGACTAATAATTTTTAAATTTTGAAAAACTTAAGGTTTACTAGAATTTAAAATTTTATTGGATATACATTGTCTAAATATTGACCATTTTTGCAACGGCAAAATTTACTAGCCAATAGATTTAATCAATAGCAATGAATTATCCGAAAAAAGACATATTGTTAGGAAATCGCGATAAAATGTGGACGGAAGAACCACAAAATATAAATTGATTTACTTTGAAAAAATGGTAAATTCAAGAAAATTATGGAGACCGTCGCAAAAATGTATATGTAATTCTATTAAACTAAAATTGGCCTGTATGGTATTTAACGCTAGTCCGTCTCTCATGACATAAAGTGGCAGACCTTTTGTACACATTTTCAAACAAGCCTATGAAGAAATTGGGAAATCCTTGGAAATTAGCATACCAATGGGAAAACATGCTCAGATTATTGGTGTCATTTTTTGCTATTTTCGCAATGAAAAATTCTTCTCAACATAATGTTCAGATAATAAAGAAGCCTAAGGCACATGAAAGCAAGAAACAACGAAAACTATTTAGTATTCTTGAGATCGATACACAATCATTTGTCAGACGAGCCATAAGCAAAGTCAAGGGTTGTGGCACCACAGGCATCTGACCAACCTACGAGATAAATACAAAAGAAGACATTCTTATATCCTGCGATTTTTTTTCAGATTACAGATATCATTATTATTTTTTTTGAGGTGTGAAATTTCAAAACTGTTCGAAAACACCATCACGCATTTAAAAAATCCTTGATCAATTAAGAGTTAAATAAGGACTAAATATTTTTAAGCTCAAATATAAACTTAAAATACATTAATGTATATAATATACCCTATGTATATGTATGTATGTGTGAGTGAATAATATATACACATACTGAATTACAAATTTTAAGAGTATCAGATGTAGTCATGAATTATTTAATGTGTATAAAATTGAATGGAGATACAGCAGTAAGTCTGATTATGTAAATGGTATTAATAAAATATAAAATAACCCTTAGAATTTTTGGCTTCCAAAACTAGGAAGGGGAGTGGGTCGTTTTCAAAGTCCTCAAAAATACTTTGAACAGCTTGAAGCACTGATATTATTTATATATCGACCGCATTATTTTAAATTGCATATCCCGCCTATTTTCTGATCTTACTTTTCTAAGTATGCACTGAGCTCACTGATAGGTCATTCCGAATGCATCTAGCAAATTTCCATGAAACTTAAAGTAGGTTTCGCAATGAAATGAATTAATTCGGTCAAATCAGGTCATTGTTTGATGTCCAATTACTTAACCCACCTAAATTTGGTTGTATTTTGGTAATTGATATGCATCAAATTCACAAAGTAGTGACTTATTCATTTTTGTTTAATTGGATTAGCTGTATTATATTTATTATATGTATATTATGTTATTATATTTCCTCAGGAATTAAAACAAATCCATTAGTTCATTCAAAATTAACAAACAATACGAAATTTCCCAAAAACATAATTTCAAGATTTAGTTGTGATTTCGATCAAATTCCCGGAACGCAATCAGTGCTGAAGACAAAAGAAAAACAAAAGCTCTTTTCTTCATTAAAATTGGCCTTGAGGCGTTTTATACACATGTATTTCCTGCTTCCTTGGAGGCATTTTAGCATCAATAACGTTCCTACAGTAAGTAATTGGTGATCGATTTTAGCATAGAATGCCATTTGAAACTTAATGCCATCTTTTAATTTTAATGGCTATCTAATAATAGACATAAGAGAAATATTTCGATCTATTTTTAAATGTTTCTTGTCGAAAACATCTTCCATTGAAGTGAAAATAATTTTTTTTCAATATATACTTACAGAAAAAATACAGATAATGGTGTAGAACAGTACGTGAGTTTACAGAAAAATAACAGATATTATAAAATCTCTATTTCATGTAAAAATATTTATGGGTGTAGTCCTTAGCATTTATTAGACCCGTTTTTAATAGCTATTCTAACGTCATCAGTAAAATGGTGGTATAATTTGGAAGTTAAGCTTAATATTATGCGCAATGATCTTTTTGTCTGCTTAATAGTTTACTTTTAACTGTTATTTCACTGATGGCAATTGCTTTTCCATTTCATTAATTTTGTTTTCATTATAATTCTGAAGTTTTCCCTTTTCTTTTGGTGTTGATGTTACAATAATTCTGATCTTAGGTGCTCTACCATATGCTTGCTTAATCTTGTTTTCATGTGTTTTGGTTTCACCGATGTATGAATCACACAGAAATAAGCTGATATTTGCATATGACTGATGATTACAAAGGCAATTGAAGTATGTCATTATTTCTTATGATGTCTTAAGAGACACCAAATGCATATTATACATATATATATATATATATATATATATATGTATATATTAGGCGTCTAAGATTTACTAGGGCATAAATAAGAATACTCACAGAGCTCAAATTTATATATATATATATATATATATATATATATAGATATATATATATATATTCACTGAATCGGATTGATATGCATACATATAGTTAGGTTTTGTTCAATAGATAAATGGCGCTAAGTTTTTGAAAATAAATAATTCTCTTGATTGTCAATTTCGTATAATAAAGGAATAATTTGACGTTGAAATTGCGTTTAACTGGTCGAAAGCACTATCATTATAGGCAAGATAAATAGTTGATTTTCAGACAAAAACTAAACAATTTATTCAAGAAAAATATATCCAGACGATTCTATTCAATCACGAAGTTAAATACATTTCATAATTCAGAAAGCGAATAATGAATAATTACAGTTGACACATGATGAGCAGATGTATAATCGAAAGTGAATTGAAAATTTCGACGAATTCCACTTAGGAAGAAAATCAAAAATAGAACAATTTACGTGGAATAAAAGTTGAATTTTAGGAGATCAACAATCGAAATCATTATCACATTTCAGATTCTACCCACTTCAAAAACTTTAACTTCAAATATATTCTGAAATTTTATAAAAACTATTCTGAGTGTGCATATCCGGCCTTAGGGCTGGGGTAAGGCATGTTCCTATGGCTACGTGTTTTCCCAAGTAGCATTATCAGGGTATGAAACGGGTCAACAAGGTATTTTATAGTAGTTAAGGTTGAAGAACAGCAGCAAATTTAGAGAACAATTTAAGAAGTGAAACATTTGAACCATTGAGATTCTTAAGGATTTTAATAATTTTTCATATTTTATGGATGTTGTATCGTTTTATTGAAAATGTTATGCTAAAGCACTTTGAGGAAATATTACTAGTAATCCTTCTATGACCCGGGTAGGGTAGCGCATCACTGTTAGACGCGTCAGGTCACGGGTCATTTTTAAGCAGGTCGAGCTAGGTAGCGTGACACAGCAACACAAATGCAGTATTGGTTCATAGTTGGTGCCAAAATTGGGATATTGCTAATTGGACCAATATTGCCCTATTGGTTTTTCTCAATATGAGGATACAAATTATATATATAGTAGCAATTTTGATTTCTACCCCATATCATCTTACGAATTCCATAAAATTTCTTTCAAGTTNTAAATTTAGTCAAAATATTAATATTTTTAGAGGACCGGAATAACAAAATTATTTTCAAATTCCAAACTATTATTCATCCCATTCCATTACCAGTTCCATTAAATATCAAGGTGCCATTTGGTCCAAAATATAACAATTATTTTGCTCAATATTAGCAAAAAATATTAATAAAACTCTGAAAGTTGGGGTTCCAGTTTAATCAAGTATGATTCCAGTAGTATATTGGTCTCAGTCGCACTGAAATTTTTAGTCCCATTGCTGTTCTTTTGAGTCTAAGAACCACAAATCTCTTGAGATTATATGGTGCCAAGTTAAATTTTAGAGATCTTGATAAATAATCCATTGGGGATTTGCAAATAATAATAATAAAATAATAGTAAAAACTTACATATATTTTAAACGTACATCATTCCATTTAACTTTTAATGGTAAGATCGGCCCTGAGTATGTACATTAGCTATGCATAAATTTATTCATATTTCGAATTTTTTCTTACATTGTTTATAATCCTTAACGCACAGTATATGTACTCTAAATAAATTAACTTGGTGGTTAAAAANTATATATACTGACCAATATTTTCTAAGCATATAAAAGAAATTTCTGCATTTCATGATTATAGCCAAATAATATTAATAATTGATGTTGCTTTCAAATATTGATTTGTAAATTTAGTCAAAATATTAATATTTTTAGAGGACCGGAATAACAAAATTATTTTCAAATTCCAAACTATTATTCATCCCATTCCATTACCAGTTCCATTAAATATCAAGGTGCCATTTGGTCCAAAATATAACAATTATTTTGCTCAATATTAGCAAAAAATATTAATAAAACTCTGAAAGTTGGGGTTCCAGTTTAATCAAGTATGATTCCAGTAGTATATTGGTCTCAGTCGCACTGAAATTTTTAGTCCCATTGCTGTTCTTTTGAGTCTAAGAACCACAAATCTCTTGAGATTATATGGTGCCAAGTTAAATTTTAGAGATCTTGATAAATAATCCATTGGGGATTTGCAAATAATAATAATAAAATAATAGTAAAAACTTACATATATTTTAAACGTACATCATTCCATTTAACTTTTAATGGTAAGATCGGCCCTGAGTATGTACATTAGCTATGCATAAATTTATTCATATTTCGAATTTTTTCTTACATTGTTTATAATCCTTAACGCACAGTATATGTACTCTAAATAAATTAACTTGATGGTTAAAAATTCTTTTGTAGCAAACATATAATCTTCAACATTTTCTTAGAACTTAATAATTATATCCAAATGTTGCCCAAACAATCATTTATCAGGATGAATATTCTTTTTTTGAGTAATGATACTAATATAACATACAATTATATATATATATATATATATGGGGTAGTCCAAAATTTATTTTTTCGATGTTTAGTGTGGGATGGTGGACAAATGGTATAAAAGTAATTTTGATTATAAGCCTGTTCACGATTTATTAAATTACGTTATGCCCATTCTTCATTTAAATTTACAAAAGAAGATTAAATAAGCAATATACAAAGCGTCTGTTATTTTTATGGAAAATATTGAATTTTATTACAAATTGCTTTAGTATTCTTATTTGTTATCTAAACAAGGAGGACGGCTGTTTCCACTCTTTCTTCCATCCCTATCCACCCCCTATTATATCCCCGTTTTCAAAAACTGCCTCGGCTTTATGTGAATATTGAAATATAAATAAATCACGAAATCACAAATTAGGTTTAACTGTTGAAACGCCATTAAATTATTTTAAAAACTTCCTACAACAACACATACTATTGGTAGATGTAAGGCTTAATGGTCATTAGACTTAAAATACACTGCATTGTGATTATTTTTGAGGAATTTTAAATCTAATGGAACATATTGTTTTCTTTTCATTATCAAGAGCAGTTGAAAAAATGATATTATAAAGACACTCGAAAACATCCTATACAAATTATACACATGGATTTCATAAATGATTTACTCAGGCTTCAACTACCTGGGAGAATTGGATTGCTCACATACTAATTTGCCAGCAAAACTTTACAATTAGAAAAAAGCTAAAGTTCAAGGTAAAGACTGGTTTTTCTGTTTCTCTTAGTACTATAATTTTCAATAATCTGATAATTGGCCTCATCTTCAGCTAGTTTTGTGATTAATCACCAATAGTTGGGCCTCTGGTTGTTATTAAATAAAAGTTTTAATATTAGCATCTCTTCAAAGCTCTACTCAAAGCACTAATACACTTCAAATAAATAGTAAATTTTGCCGCAATTTCACAAGATTGCATTTAAAAACTGGCATTCATTTTTGTTAATAAAATAGGCCTATATAGAATTACTATAGAATCTAAAATGGAGAGGGCATGACGTTTTTTACGTTTAGTATTTTTCTTTGGTATTCGTTAACCATATTTTAAAATTTCTCCACGTTTGGGACCCCAAGCCTTTACACATTTACTAAAAACCTATTTTAGAAATAGCCCTAATATGTATACAATACAACCCCCTAAACTTTTGCATTAAAATACAATTTGATTAAAATAATAACATACATAGACATATTGAATTACTAGTTCTCTTGTAAACGATAAAATTTGATTCTAAAATCACCTTTTTAACTATAGACAGAAATAATTCATTTATATAAAGAAATTTGCAGTCAAAGTGGCGTTTGAGATTGCTAATTGATGATTGATGTATCATGAATAGTCAAGGTCAGCTAAATTTAGTTAACAAATTTCCATCTATTTAAAACCGTCAAACAGGAAAGGTCAATCTGAGATTTGAATAAAATTCTTAAATTCAAAACAAATTCTTTACTTTCTTACCTCCATTTAATTGCACCTTTGCTATGCAATATGTAGCATATGCAATTCATCTCAAAAATCCTTAAAGGCTATTCCTTGCATATTGCATAAACTAAAAATGCTGAAGTTCTTACAATTCTATTAATTATTCATTAGTTTTGACTAAATTTCTTTTTTTCACTTATGTCTAAAATATGTGTAAAGATTGGCAGCAATCCTGCATCTGAATAAATGAGCATGTGACTGGCTACCTGAATTTTCTAACATCAACATTCAGTTACCAAGAAAGATTTTGAAATGATATTAAAAAAATTATCGTTTATAACAACAGAATCATCATTTATTAAAATAGAAATATAATCAAGATACAGGAATAATCAACATGAATATTATAAAAAAGGTTTTTGCAAAAGGAATGATAGAATTATTGAATTTAGTAAATTTTAAATATTATATTTTGTCAATTTTTAAAGAGGTTTAACGGTCAACGCCATTATATATATATACTGTATATATATATATATATATATATATATATATATATATATAATGTTTATATGAATATTTCAGTGAAATCGTAAATTCTACATTATTAAAAACCTGATCAACTTTAGATGCATTTATGTATAACATACATCTATATTTAGATATTGAAAATGATTTACATCAAATTATGGTCCTAAGAAATCTATTATTAGACACTAAAACCTTCTTTGCTAATAAAGTTGATAAAATATTTATAATTTCACTTGCATATAATTAGTATGCAGAACTCTAGTCATTTCTATCAATATTTAATGAGATTGTAGAAGAAATTATATAATTGGTTTTACTCAAAATATGGCATCAAAGAAAAATGAATTTATCTAATTATCCGAAAACGACATACAAAATAATTGAAATATAGAATAATAACAATTTTTTCTTAAATATTTTAATTACTTTTAGATACAGGAATTTGGGAAAAAATTGAAGTTATTCACATATNTTTCAGGATTGTCGGTTTTATGAATATGTATTAACAATCATTCAAGCAAAGCTTGTGCTTGGAGTAGACATTTTTTTGTTTTCAAATAGAGTACTAAATAATGAATTTTATNAATTATATAATTGGTTTTACTCAAAATATGGCATCAAAGAAAAATGAATTTATCTAATTATCCGAAAACGACATACAAAATAATTGAAATATAGAATAATAACAATTTTTTCTTAAATATTTTAATTACTTTTAGATACAGGAATTTGGGAAAAAATTGAAGTTATTCACATATTGTTGTTTAGCTTAATGTATTGAATATAACTTGACAACTCTACCTCTAATTTCTATATAATTTGAGTATATTTATTTTTTTTACAAAATACTTAATATTTAATATATATTAATGTGGTCAGTCTTGCAGAACTTTAAGCTTCCTAATTTTAATAGATGCTCTTGGTCATAAGTCATTGGCTTTTAAATATTCATTGTTTGCATGCCATCATCAAATTTACTTGTTTTCATGACTTGCTATACCCATAATTGACCTTAACCCATAAAAAACTAAATAACTTCCTGTAATACAAAAAATATTATTCTGCAGAGGATCAACTTACAATCATAACATTTATGGTAATCTACATAAATTTGATAAAACGTAATTTACCAAAGAAGCTAGAAGTATTACAATAATTTGATTTTTGAGAAATATAACATACTGAAAAATTTCCAGACCATATCTGATTTTGTTGTGGAAGCTATCACAGAGGTTTTTGCATCCAAACTCAATTCCAACTAAACACAAAGATAAGGTGAAACAAAAGTTCAATGAATTTATATATTTGTAGACATGCTTTGGAAAAAATCAGATCGATAACACGAGTGGTATCTGGAAGAAAAAGAAATTTTTTGAAATAGCTTTTCGAATGTTTGATATTTCCTAGAGATTAATAGAAAGTTGCATGAGGATTGAAGATCACCCCGAAAAATTGGTCATTTCTGCAGAATTTGATGTTAAATAATCCAGAAAAAATTCAGTCGTAAAGAATGCCATGAGATCTGTTACCAGAAATGGTTTAGTAAAAAGGCATTCATTATGGAGTCACAAACTATAATGATTCAACAAACATCACAAACTAAGAGCGATTCGGAATTTACTAAAACAGCTTTAAAATTATGTCTAAAAATATATTTAGGTAAGATTATCGAAAGAACGATACGTCACAATATTTCTGATCACGTCACTGCAAATATTGTGAAAAAAGCTACAAACTGTAAATGAATTTACAAAATCAAACCAAATATCCAACCCAAAGAGCACCAATGCAACTCAAAGTATATTGAGAGTAAAGAGTGGCAACTTGATGTAAGCATGAACCCGAACACGACCCGGAAATTTAATCATTAACATCAATCACTTTCTGATAGTGGAAACAATAATTCATGGATATAAGTTAATGATTTTGATTTTTCTCAAATTATGCAGTGATTACCACTAGGTTTCTTAATCATCAATCCAATCTTTGTACTCGAACCCTACCCGACCCGATCTGACAATTTGAAACCCTGAATCGGGTTGGCTTTAATCGGTTTCCCGATGTCTAATTGAGAGTAATAAGGAACTAATTGGTAAATTCAAAAATTGAGACAAACTAAATACTTTCAGGATTGTCGGTTTTATGAATATGTATTAACAATCATTCAAGCAAAGCTTGTGCTTGGAGTAGACATTTTTTTNTATATATATGTATATCCAGCACTTGTATAAAATATAAGTAGGCATTTGTACACTCTATATACGTGACATGCATATTCGGCATTTTTGCATTATCAACACGTATATTCGGTATTTGTGTAAAATGGCATGCTACATTCGGCGAATGTATTAAGATAAACACTTCCGTAAAATATTCATTCCATTACAAGTAGGGTAAAAATCTAAGATAAAAGCTTTAAATTGACATAGAATACGCCTATGATACTTTAGAAAGTGTTCAGAGTTCCTTTTATAAGATTTCTTGTAAAAAACGCAACTTTGTGCAATCTTACGTTTTGACACCCGGTTACCCGTTTTTCTGAATTATTTGGCATTTCTATTAAAGAATCATGGTCAGTTAAGTCACACAGACCAATATCCAAGTAAGAAAACTCTTAAGAAAATCTAATGCATTTTAAATCAACATTAATTAATAAGAGAGTCATTTGGTTAAAATATAAACTTAAACTATAAAAATTTTTAATATGTATGATTTTGAAAGCAGCTAATATATTACGATCATACAATTGACGAATATATGTAGCAATGCGTACACATGAAGCCAAAAGTTGTTTTCTTCAAATGTAATAAAAATCAATTTTTCCAGGGTTTTATGAGAGCTGTGGCTTAAAGGTATTAACATAAAAAAGCATTAAAAAATTTCAAAAACCGTTCCAATAGAACCTTAAATTCGGCATTTGTACTATGGGATTTTAGGATCGATTCGGAACATGTACAATTTTTTTTGAATTCTCATTGTACATATGTCGAATATATATATATATATATATATATATATATANAAATACAGACTTTTGTCTTGCGTAGTGGTTGCTAAGTTATGGAGATTTGAGTGGCAGTGGTTGAGGAATGCAATCAATAGTCGCAGACATTAATCTGTCATAAGAAAATTGATATTTATGAATGTACATATAAATTTAGATATTGTTGAATTGAAATGAAAACGTAATATTTATAGTCAAATGATATCAAAATAGTAAATTTTCAATGCTTCATCGCTGCCCCTGGCCCGGTCCGCCTCGTATCCAACTCTGGGTATGACACTCTATATAATTTCTTATTGAAATTTTATTCACATTTATTTTTCTATATTCCATTTGTAAGTTAATTAACTCTGAATTATTCATGCTCAATGAGCAAATTCTCTTTAAAAATAAATTTTAACTCAGACGAAACAATTACCAGAAAATATATATCTTCGTTTGACAGGCACAGATTAATGTAGAAAACACTGACAATATAAATACCAAGAGCAAAAATCAATGCCTTAAATTATAATTTGCAAAATAAAATTACGAAATCTACTTCTTATATTATATTGTGTGTTAAGAGATTCTTTCGAACGCCTGTCCTGAGGGCAAATGATACCATGAATTGTTGCAGCTGTTGGAAATTATACTTAAAGTTATTGTCAATCTCATTTACTAAAAACATCTGGAACTCCCACTGGATAACATTGCTGTATAAATGTTTGAATTTCCTGTGCAGATTCACATCTGGATCAGACTGGAAAAACGTTGCTTATCACTATAAATATTAGAGATTTATACAATTGTTTAAATGACAGATGTCTACTGTCAGTTTCAAAGGTTCTTCGTACATAATCGTCTTTCCGGTTCTTAGGTGAAACATGTTACTAACCACCGCTATATGATTCAATTAAATTACAATTCCTTCTAAAACTAGTGGTAGGTACTGACTCTTTAATAAACAGACAAAACAGAAATAATTGTTCAAATTTAAAAACAGAAATTATAATGTTTTCCAATTGTATTTGTAAAGGGATTCATTCAAGATTTTAAATATTAGCTTTCATGTAAACATATTTGTTCTTGGCCCTATTTAGTTTGGGGTGGGGTAAGCTTACCCTCATCAAATTTAGCCTTGCGCATTTCTACAAACTTTTGGGTCTATTTATTTCCTCAAAAAAATGTTGTGGACAATTTTTGGGATAGAGGGCGATTCACAGTGAAATATCCATAAAAATTAACAGGTTAATGGAAATGCATGCACACTTTCAAAGATAGTGGGAAAAATATTGAGGCACATCATCAATCATATTTTTCAGGAAAGACCAATAATGTCAAACCTTGTAATACCATTTTTTGAAAAATTTTTATTGGTTACAAGTAGATGTTATGATTGCAAAATTGCTTGCTTAAAGTTACAACATGCAAAAATTCAATTTATTGGAAGTATTTATCATACCAAATAGTGCTTCCAAAGTGACTCCACACCTTTTGGTGTGAAAGCTTGGAAATTCAAAGTGCTAAAAAGGGAAGAATCTCGTAAATAAAAAAGGTTTTCACAATCATAGGAGCCAAATAATCGGGAGGAGGATCCAATTTTCATCCAAATACATTGTATTTAATACGCAATATGATACATGGTACCTTTGCCGTAGGTACCTTCTACGAAATTTGAACTGCATTTGAATTTTATGATCGCAAACTAAAATTTTTTTATATCTTAGAACGTTTTTACAGAGTTGTAGTGCGATTAATTTAATTTGTTAGTGAGTGTGTATATGTGTTTGAGGCATATTTTTTTGATCATGATCAGAAAAAAATCATTTTAGACTATAATTCATCTGGTGGTAAGAACTACCTAAAATTACAAAAAAAATCATACTTAACACCAAAAGGTGCTGACGTCAGCAAAAATTATGCCCAACAGTGGAATAATGATAACTTATTTGTAAAGGTTAATGTTAAGGCTTACCACAATCGTAATCTTAAGAGCCTAGATCAATACAATTTCTATTAGAAAAGCTGGGTATCAAATATGATCTCTTTACAAACCATTCTAAGAAATTCCAGAAATTTTCACAAAAGTGATAAATTTAAGTCAACTATGTGCCTACTTTAATTTTAATATCGTTATTGTTCTTTTTTACAGGTGTTTATAAAAATTTAATTATTAATTTTAGACAAACAATTCTAGAATAAGGAGGCTTTATTTGTCTTAAACTCTAAATTGTTATTCCCACATATTTCATTATACATTTGTGCATCTTTCAAAATTTAATAACCGAACCGCTTCATTGAGCTAATATACATGTGTAATATATTTCTTGTCTTTAATATTCATACTTAATTCATTGCAAATGTTCTGAACCTCACCACTAGGAATATATTGGTTTGGGTTTGATCCCAATTGCCTAAGTTTTGTCTTCTAAATGAATTATATATTTTTTGACCAAGATAATCAATAACTGATTTTCACTTGTAATACATTGAAAATTGAATAATTAATGGTGCTTTTAAGATCATGGCTGGTTGTAGAGAATCAAAAGTTATTATAAAATATAAAAAAAATTTACTTGGCAATGAATCTTTTCAATCAAATGATCTCAAAATCCCATCATCTCAATAATTTAATTCCTGATCTTCTTCCTCGCTGTGGTCACTTTCGTCTTGAAATGTACTTATCAAGCTCCAGAATAAATTAATTTATACGTTTGTGTTCATTATTCGCAAACGGCCATTAATATATTTGTTATTTGAAAAATATTATTGTTTGATTTTTATGCTGCTAATTTATAATTTCATATCAAATTATTTAGTTTATTAAACATTAAGTAATCATAATAAAAATAAGTCGGAAACATTTGAAAAAAGGTTTGTATATTCCAGGGGATAACGGACATTGAATTATTTGAAAACAATTTACTTACGAAAATTAGATAAAAATGTTATTTTTCTCATTGTGTACCATATTAAGTTTTCTTCATAAAATAACACTTTGCATGCACGTTTTTATAGTCATGCGAACGTTAGCCCAATAAATCATGTCTTTGCCGGTTATAACGTTGTTTCTTACATATGACGTATTTCTGTTTATCGCAGTATGAGACTCAATTGGAAACACATTGGATTCATTAACGCTCGCGTTTCTATGCAGTTATATTGTTTTCAAAATAATATATAGTACATTTTTAAATTTAACTCAAATTAAGAAATGATTATGGATCTGACCAGCGATGGAATTAGATCGGATCTCGGATCGGCTCGGACTGGATACGGATCGGATCTACATTTTCAGAAAATTTCACATCTGTTTCGGGTACAATATTTTTTTAAGAAATTGTGTATATTGTACCTTTTATACATTACGCACATATTTATCTTTGAATGCCACTTTAAGTGTGTTAATAACCTCAATCTAAGTGAAATTTTGTAATTGAATTTCATTGTTCATACAACAGGTTCCGCCTTATTCTTTCCAACAACTTATAAAATTGGTGACGAATACTTCAAATCTGAAAATGCGATTCATGTTGGCCATCACATAATGATGAAATAGTAAAACAACCAAAAACATTTGTTTGGACAAACTTGCAAATGGAAGAGCAGAATTACGAAAAGGATTCTCTCTAATATCTGCAAATGTGATTCATGTTAGCCATTACATAAAGATAAAATTAAAAAGCAACCAAAAACATTTGCTTGTATAAATTTGCAAATGTAAATGCAGAGAAACCCAGAGAAGCAAGTGGAAAATTTATATTTAAATCTCAAAATTTAGCTTGAAAAAATAATTTTTCTTTCACGGATTTTAATACACTCACTGCAATTTTTTTTAATGTTTTGCAATATAAATTTTGGGTTTGGACATTAAATTGTCATTGCTTGTGCGATTCTTGTTTTCATCGCCTTAGCTGCAATTTTGAATTAAGCTTTATCTTGTTGTTTGAACCAACTACAATTCTCAATACAGTAACATAGCAAAATAGTGATTTTTGGATTTGGAAATAATAAAAGTAATAAGAATGTAATACCATAAGAAACTCAACTATTTAAATTCTATAGATATATTATGATTATAGTTGATGACAATTGTAGGAACTAGATTACTACAAAACTTACAAATAAGCAAAGAAATGAATTTGTTGGAGTTTTGGCAGCGCAATTATCAATTTCCACTCATAATCAAAGTCACGCCAATCAAAAATGGATTTGCTTCTTGTGGGTGAAAAACTACAGATACAAGAAGCAATCTATTTCAAGCATAATGGACATTACCCAAAAATTGAGCCACCTGCCAAGGCAAAATCCCGTCATTTAGGTCCATTTTATGAATTTTTTTTGCTTGACCAAAATTGACTGTATTAGATTGTAGTACTAGTAGAGCATTTGATACTATTGTAATATTTCAAAATGAAACATTGATTTTTCAACATATTGCTTTTAAATTATATAGGATTCACTACGTTTGATTTGCACTACTGCGTAAGTCGTCCTATTTTTCCAATACATTAGTCCTAACCTGACCCTATCTTCCCTGCTATATCGTATATGTCCATTTTTTATCTCAAAACAGTGTTGAAGCACTTAAAATTTTCTCTTTTCATTTGAAAAAAAACAAATATATTTTAAGTCCATGTTTATTTATTTTTTAAAAAAATTCGGATCAGATCAGGATCACGAAGTTTTGGATCTAGATCGGATCTTAAATATTTGAATCCGATTCCATATAATAATAATAATAAAAGGCTTAAATAAGCTTAAAATAATTAAATTATTTCAACTACATACGATTGAATGCGTTATATTTGAATATAAATGCAAATTCCTTTATAAATATATTGTGTACAGTGTGCATATGGTATGTGATACCAAACTGTTTAAGTTTCTAAGTCCTGCGAAAAAGAGTTTATATGCTATATCATATAGTTTAAATTATGTCATTTTATTCTATCAGCAATAGGATTGTTGTAAAGTCAACACACCTTTATCCTTTTATCATATTACCAGCTATTATATCAACGTCATAGTTAAAATTATACAAATACTTGATAGCGTCAATCACGTGTTATTCCTTCCGTATTCTAACCGGTTTTTGGTGTGACAGAGAAAAAGAGTCTTAATTTAATTATTACATGCATTTTTACTATAGGATATAGTATATAGTAAATCTTTTTTAGTACAACTTAGAATTTCAAGTACTGTAGTGTTACACCTCAAAGTGGATCTCAAATGTCAACGTTCCTACACAGGATCTAGGCGAAAGATTTAAGACTGAGCTGGCCCATCTCATTTCTTTTAGTCTTTGATGCACAGAAAAGCTAATGCATCATTTTATTGCATCTCAAGTCCAGGTCGAGTCCAATCGAGGCTATTATAATAGTAATATGAATTAGACAGAATTACATAGCATTGCCAGTGCCAGTATTTAGCCAATCTAAAGACAACATTTTTTTGAAATTAGAAAAGTTTTTAGTTGTAATTACTTATTTTGTAATGAATTCATTTTCTAGAATTTCTTTGAATTAGTTCACATCGAACTCAAAGAATTGAATAATATTAATCTTCAAAAACACCTGTGGGCAAAATCACTATCTATAAGCAGTCTTTTCATTTCTAGTTCAGGTTGAATTAACGGTTAAGGTATTCTTTACGAGAGTAACTCGCCATTTGATCAGACCGGAATAGTNGTGAAAAACTACAGATACAAGAAGCAATCTATTTCAAGCATAATGGACATTACCCAAAAATTGAGCCACCTGCCAAGGCAAAATCCCGTCATTTAGGTCCATTTTATGAATTTTTTTTGCTTGACCAAAATTGACTGTATTAGATTGTAGTACTAGTAGAGCATTTGATACTATTGTAATATTTCAAAATGAAACATTGATTTTTCAACATATTGCTTTTAAATTATATAGGATTCACTACGTTTGATTTGCACTACTGCGTAAGTCGTCCTATTTTTCCAATACATTAGTCCTAACCTGACCCTATCTTCCCTGCTATATCGTATATGTCCATTTTTTATCTCAAAACAGTGTTGAAGCACTTAAAATTTTCTCTTTTCATTTGAAAAAAAACAAATATATTTTAAGTCCATGTTTATTTATTTTTTAAAAAAATTCGGATCAGATCAGGATCACGAAGTTTTGGATCTAGATCGGATCTTAAATATTTGAATCCGATTCCATATAATAATAATAATAAAAGGCTTAAATAAGCTTAAAATAATTAAATTATTTCAACTACATACGATTGAATGCGTTATATTTGAATATAAATGCAAATTCCTTTATAAATATATTGTGTACAGTGTGCATATGGTATGTAATACCAAACTGTTTAAGTTTCTAAGTCCTGCGAAAAAGAATTTATATGCTTATATCATATAGTTTAAATTATGTCATTTTATTCTATCAGCAATAGGATTGTTGTAAAGTCAACACACCTTTATCCTTTTATCATATTACCAGCTATTATATCAACGTCATAGTTAAAATTATACAAATACTTGATAGCGTCAATCACGTGTTATTCCTTCCGTATTCTAACCGGTTTTTGGTGTGACAGAGAAAAAGAGTCTTAATTTAATTATTACATGCATTTTTACTATAGGATATAGTATATAGTAAATCTTTTTTAGTACAACTTAGAATTTCAAGTACTGTAGTGTTACACCTCAAAGTGGATCTCAAATGTCAACGTTCCTACACAGGATCTAGGCGAAAGATTTAAGACTCAGCTGGCCCATCTCATTTCTCTTAGTTTTTGAGGCACAGAAAAACTAAGGCATCATTTTATTTCATCTTAAGTCCACGTCGAGTCCACTCGAGGCTATTCTAATAGTAATATGACTTAGACAAAATTACATAGCATTGCCAGTATTTCGCCAATCTAAAGACAACATTTTTTTGAAATTAGCAAAGTTTTTTAGTTGTAATTACTTATTTTGTAAAGAATTCATTTTCTAGAATTTCTTTGAATTAGTTCACATCGAACTCAAAGAATTGACATTTTTCTGGTGCATGTGAAGTATGAGTCTAAGACTCACACGGGCCTAGTATTTATTGAATAATATTATCTTCAAAAACACCTGAGCGGAAATAACTATCTATAAGCAGTCTTTTCATTGCTAGTTCAGGTTGAATTAACGGTTAAGGTATTCTTTACGAGAGTAACTCGCCATTTGATTAGACCGGAACAGTCTCACCAAATTTTGTAAATAAAAACTGGTACACATCAAAACCCAATGCTTTTCAAAATTGCTCACAGTCAAAAGTGTGAAATAATTAGAATCAAATAATTCTTCTTCAGCATCTAATCCGCATTCGGGCTGAATAAGTGTATTAAAATAAGTTTATTATTTGAAAAAATTGTCAGTAAAAAAGTTTTCTAAATTAAAGAAATTTTTTGCTGTCTTTCTAAATAAGGTTGAAATCTGCAATGAATAGCTAATTTGATAGAGTTGTGTCCACAGGCATAGAAATAGAATGGGCAATGTCCCTCACGAAATGACATTTAGTCTAGGGTGAACATTAAAGAATAAAACAGCATTATTGTGCATTTGAATTATAGGCAACAGAATTGATATGAATTCAGGATGCACAACTTAGCTAAATTTTTTGAAATTTAATTGGTGTCCAAAATCAACAAAAGTCAACATAATTATCCTAAATATCGCTGATATTTTATTTAATGTCTTAGCCTGAATCTCCATTTCGGCTTCTTCATCTTTTCTAAATCTAGATTCTGTCAAGCAAGATACTTAGTTTTAAGGCTTCCCAGTCTGTGTTACTGTTTATTGTATTTCACAGAACGCTAAGTGAAAAGCGATGCGCCAGGCTGTTTAATGTTAATAAAGATCGTGAGAGACTACTTCTATTAAACCAGAATTAATGAAAGATGTTCAATTCGCAAATATGAACTAAAGTCCATTTAGCTAGCTTGAGCAATATAACTTCAGAGTCAATGTCCTGACATCGCTATCACAAATGCAATGCAATTTTGACCGATGTTCCTTTTTTGCAAATTTACAGCTCTTAGAATGATGTGTAATTAATAATTTGTTATTAAAACCCATCCATTTAACAAAAGCATGGCCTTGTCCAAGTGAATGAACATCGACATTGTATTCAACCGATTTATTACAATGATTTTTAATTTTTCGCTTTACTAGTATTATAAAGAGTGCAATATTACTCCATCTTTATTTGAAGGTCACTGAGAAGCTATACAAAATTTCTTGCATGCTGTCTAAAATCATTATAGACGAAAGTACTGCGATTTATAATGAATTCCTTCAGCCCCTTCATTGATTTTTAATTAATACTTTAATGGAACAATTGGATTTGAATATATAAAATGAAACAACGCATTTAAAAATCAAATAGTTTAGTAAATTATCTTCATTAATTAAGGAATCAAATTTAACAAAGTTGACTTGAAATATATCCAGTCGGATTCAAAGTAAGATTGAGTTATTTCGAGATCATCCTGATACCAAGACATTATTCTAAACAACAAGGTCGCAAATTTGCCAATAGTTCTTATTCATTGTCTGTTCAAATAATGATGCAACATTGATCCTTATTAAAGGATTGTAGTCATAACTTTGATCAAAATTCGATTGTCCGACCCATAAGTTAGTTCAAAGCTCAAGATTCTAGAGTCGCCTNATTTTGTAAATAAAAACTGGTACACATCAAAACCCAATGCTTTTCAAAATTGCTCACAGTCAAAAGTGTGAAATAATTAGAATCAAATAATTCTTCTTCAGCATCTAATCCGCATTCGGGCTGAATAAGTGTATTAAAATAAGTTTATTATTTGAAAAAATTGTCAGTAAAAAGTTTTCTAAATTATAGAAATTTTTTGCTGTCTTTCTAAGTAAGGTTGAAATCTGCAATGAATAGCTAATCTGATAGAGTTTTGTTCACAGGTATAGAAATAGAATGTGCAATGTCCCTCACGAAATGACATTTAGTCTAGGGTGAACATTAAAGAATAAAACAGCATTATTGTGCATTTGAATTATAGGCAACAGAATTGATATGAATTCAGGATGCACAACTTAGCTAAATTTTTTGAAATTTAATTGGTGTCCAAAATCAACAAAAGTCAACATAATTATCCTAAATATCGCTGATATTTTATTTAATGTCTTAGCTTGAATCTCCATTTCGGCTTCTTCATCTTTTCTAAATCTAGATTCTGTCAAGCAAGATACTTAGTTTTAAGGCTTCCCAGTCTGTGTTACTGTTTATTGTATTTCACAGAACGCTAAGTGAAAAGCGATGCGCCAGGCTGTTTAATGTTAATAAAGATCGTGAGAGACTACTTCTATTAAACCAGAATTAATGAAAGATGTTCAATTCGCAAATATGAACTAAAGTCCATTTAGCTAGCTTGAGCAATATAACTTCAGAGTCAATGTCCTGACATCGCTATCACAAATGCAATGCAATTTTGACCGATGTTCCTTTTTTGCAAATTTACAGCTCTTAGAATGATGTGTAATTAATAATTTGTTATTAAAACCCATCCATTTAACAAAAGCATGGCCTTGTCCAAGTGAATGAACATCGACATTGTATTCAACCGATTTATTACAATGATTTTTAATTTTTCGCTTTACTAGTATTATAAAGAGTGCAATATTACTCCATCTTTATTTGAAGGTCACTGAGAAGCTATACAAAATTTCTTGCATGCTGTCTAAAATCATTATAGACGAAAGTACTGCGATTTATAATGAATTCCTTCAGCCCCTTCATTGATTTTTAATTAATACTTTAATGGAACAATTGGATTTGAATATATAAAATGAAACAACGCATTTAAAAATCAAATAGTTTAGTAAATTATCTTCATTAATTAAGGAATCAAATTTAACAAAGTTGACTTGAAATATATCCAGTCGGATTCAAAGTAAGATTGAGTTATTTCGAGATCATCCTGATACCAAGACATTATTCTAAACAACAAGGTCGCAAATTTGCCAATAGTTCTTATTCATTGTCTGTTCAAATAATGATGCAACATTGATCCTTATTAAAGGATTGTAGTCATAACTTTGATCAAAATTCGATTGTCCGACCCATAAGTTAGTTCAAAGCTCAAGATTCTAGAGTCGCCTGGACCATGTTCCTAAAAAATTCAATCTATGCTAAGAATTTCATTCGATATTTCTTTGAAATGAGAAAAAATATATTTTATAAAACTAAAAGATATCGCATGGGATCTCTGTATAAAGTTCAGTAAAATAATCAGTAAATAACAAGGGGGGAGGTTAAAAGTAATAAAATACACATTTTGAATATAAGGAGCTATTAATTCGAAAAACCTTTTATTATTAATCTGTGATCTAGCATATTTTCCAAATTATTAGGTCATAAATTTGTCATAAAAATGACTTTTATTGCGCTTATGTTATATTTTATATATGAAGAACCATTAAATTATTAAAGTCATGCACATTTTAAAAAGTTGTTAAAATGAAATATAAAGACTCAAAGGTGATTTTTAAGCCACTTATTCTCTCTTTGCGTTTGCCAGGGGTTGCTCCCATTCTCAAAATTGAAAAAGTAGAACTTTTTGTGTACCAGTGTAATGAATGTGATGTGCTATTTTACAAAAATTGCAAAACCTGTAAACTTGTTTTGTATTGCTAATTATGTTGTTTTTCTTTTTCTCCTTATTATTGGCTACGGTGTAGGATCTCTGAATTATATTCAGTCACATGGGATTTTACTGGTCCCAATCCCATGGAACTGAGACCTGGGATTTATTTTAGTGAGACTGGAACTAATATGACATTGAAACCATAACTGACGAAATTGGGAACATGAATTCAGAACATTAATCACAATCTTTGTCAATTTTTTCCTAAATAGAAGTTGATTCTAGAACATTTCATGGAGCTGATATGGGATACGGTTGAGATCACATCAATGGGGTTAACAGTCACAAGAACCTATTTGAATCATATTGTTATTAACATTGTTTTATTGATCGCAAGAAGTGAAATGCTATTTTTTTCAATGATAATTTTGATAATTAGTCAATTTGCAGTTTAACTCCAACGAATCTAGGCCTTTTCTTCACCTTCAATGGTTACTTAAAAAATTAAAGGTCTATTACTCACAAACTAATAATATAAAAAGCCATAAGATAGAAAATTCTCTTTTCTTTTATTTGAGGCAACTTTACACGAATTTGCTGGATGTTGGGCACTGCTATCTCTGACTTCTGTGCACGGTTTTCTTGTAGTTTGGTGTGTGGTGTTGTGTCTACAAAACTTAAAATAGCTTTGGTGAGATATTGCTCACATTTGAAGAATTAAAAAAAATCGTGTTTTTATTAAAACTATTAGTCAAGATTTTGACTTGCTTCATTCAAGAATTGGCACAGATTATTTTTCTAGTACAGACAAATATTTTAGTTTCTATATATTTTTATTAATAATTGTCATTCACATGAATGGATTTCTATTTGGATAATGAAGAGCTAATCACCATCTGTAGAACATAAATTGAAATCACTAAATTTTGGTGTGGGTTTTGCTTCAAAGTGGACCATGATTCTATAATTGAATTTAAAATTGTGATATTTTCAATTGCATTTTTTAAAACATACTCCACAACCAAAATTTTCTGGCTACTANAAATGAAACAACGCATTTAAAAATCAAATAGTTTAGTAAATTATCTTCATTAATTAAGGAATCAAATTTAACAAAGTTGACTTGAAATATATTCAGTCGGATTCAAAGTAAGATTGAGTTATTTCGAGATCATCCTGATACCAAGATATTATTCTAAACAACAAGGTCGCAAATTTGCCAATAGTTTTTATTCATTGTCTGTTCAAATAATGATGCAACATTGATCCTTATTAAAGGATTGTAGTCATAACTTTGATCAAAATTCGATTGTCCGACTCATAAGTTAGTTCAATGCTCAAGATTCTAGAGTCGCCTGGACCATGTTCCTAAAAAATTCAATCTATGCTAAGAATTTCATTCGATATTTCTTTGAAATGAGAAAAAATATATTTTATAAAACTAAAAGATATCGCATGGGATCTCTGTATAAAGTTCAGTAAAATAATCAGTAAATAACAAGGGGGGAGGTTAAAAGTAATAAAATACACATTTTGAATATAAGGAGCTATTAATTCGAAAAACCTTTTATTATTAATCTGTGATCTAGCATATTTTCCAAATTATTAGGTCATAAATTTGTCATAAAAATGACTTTTATTGCGCTTATGTTATATTTTATATATGAAGAACCATTAAATTATTAAAGTCATGCACATTTTAAAAAGTTGTTAAAATGAAATATAAAGACTCAAAGGTGATTTTTAAGCCACTTATTCTCTCTTTGCGTTTGCCAGGGGTTGCTCCCATTCTCAAAATTGAAAAAGTAGAACTTTTTGTGTACCAGTGTAATGAATGTGATGTGCTATTTTACAAAAATTGCAAAACCTGTAAACTTGTTTTGTATTGCTAATTATGTTGTTTTTCTTTTTCTCCTTATTATTGGCTACGGTGTAGGATCTCTGAATTATATTCAGTCACATGGGATTTTACTGGTCCCAATCCCATGGAACTGAGATCTGGGATTTATTTTAGTGAGACTGGAACTAATATGACATTGAAACCATAACTGACGAAATTGGGAACATGAATTCAGAACATTAATCACAATCTTTGTCAATTTTTTCCTAAATAGAAGTTGATTCTAGAACATTTCATGGAGCTGATATGGGATACGGTTGAGATCACATCAATGGGGTTAACAGTCACAAGAACCTATTTGAATCATATTGTTATTAACATTGTTTTATTGATCGCAAGAAGTGAAATGCTATTTTTTTCAATGATAATTTTGATAATTAGTCAATTTGCAGTTTAACTCCAACGAATCTAGGCCTTTTCTTCACCTTCAATGGTTACTTAAAAAATTAAAGGTCTATTACTCACAAACTAATAATATAAAAAGCCATAAGATAGAAAATTCTCTTTTCTTTTATTTGAGGCAACTTTACACGAATTTGCTGGATGTTGGGCACTGCTATCTCTGACTTCTGTGCACGGTTTTCTTGTAGTTTGGTGTGTGGTGTTGTGTCTACAAAACTTAAAATAGCTTTGGTGAGATATTGCTCACATTTGAAGAATTAAAAAAAATCGTGTTTTTATTAAAACTATTAGTCAAGATTTTGACTTGCTTCATTCAAGAATTGGCACAGATTATTTTTCTAGTACAGACAAATATTTTAGTTTCTATATATTTTTATTAATAATTGTCATTCACATGAATGGATTTCTAGTTGGATAATGAAGAGCTAATCACCATCTGTAGAACATAAATTGAAATCACTAAATTTTGGTGTGGGTTTTGCTTCAAAGTGGACCATGATTCTATAATTGAATTTAAAATTGTGATATTTTCAATTGCATTTTTTAAAACATACTCCACAACCAAAATTTTCTGGCTACTACCACTGTCCTGCAGAACCCAACAATGATACGAAGAATGTTCAAATAAATCATAAAAAATTCATACTTCGCCACTCTGTAAAAAAATTAGTTTTCACTAGAGATTGATAGTAATTAATTTTGCAATTCATACACAGTTAATTATTATCCTAAATAAAATTTTTTCCTCAACAAATGTCCATTAATTGGCGCCAAAGTTATTGCTGGCTTTTTTAATAGGTTTACAAACCGAGATATTAATTATTTAATATTGTACCTAATTAAGGATTATATTAATGCAACTACCTAAAACGGAAACTCACCTTAGACTGGTTTAATAACCAAACTTTTACTTAAACTATATATTTTAAACATTGAACCGATATTTCTAAAATCAAATGTAAATATGATTGCATTTATGCTATATTACTCAAATTTCTGTGAAAATAGACAAATCATAAAGAAACTTTCGATATTGAGTTGGTTATTATTATTTGTAATTACTTTTTTCAGAATTTATCACTTAAATGGAAATTTCAATTAAAATATATTACATATTTTTTTAACTTCGCTTAGTGGTGGAGACACCTTCATCTCAACATTCTTTAATGTGATGATGCTTAAATGAAAAGAATTGTTTTCCTGCTTCTTAATTATGTGCATGGAAAATCATGAACAAAATGTGTTATAAATTCTTTCAAATACTAATGATGTTCATTATTTCCTCGTTCGAAAAACATTAACAAATAAATACATGTAGTTCAATAGTTAAAAAGTAAATTACGAAAATGTGTCAACTGTTTTCACATTATTGTACAATAGAATTTCCACAATGCTATTTCCTCTACATTGTTTCGGGGGAATAAATCAAATCGAACGCCAATCATTGCCTTTGAGAGAATTTTTGTTGTGGTTATAATTGACTATCATTAAACATTGTATTATTGATTAATGGCTTTAATGTATCAGACCGGATTTTCTTACCTTGACAATATTATTCAATGACATAACAGATATGTTCATTAAATAGGAGGCAATATATTGCATAATTACAAAATCTTTCTTTTAATGTCCACTATTATTGCAAAATACAACCAAAAATAATTTCAGATTACGCATGCACACGTTTTTGATAGAGTTGATATTCAATGGCGCACTCGCCCAAAGTAATGAAATCTCCTCTTGTTATTGGATCATGCAAGATTGATTGGGTCAATAAACTATGCATCGTTAATTTTCATTACGAACTTCTAATGCATATGCAGAATATAGCGTGCCTCTATAACAGAGTTGGAAATTGGAAAGATTTTTGTAAACTGTCTCCTCCGACCAAGTTTTTGTGCCCTGTCCCACATTCAACAAATTCCCCCGTTGAGATTTCCCACAAATTGCCTCAGATATTATATTCTATACCCTAAATTGCTCAGTAAAAAATGTTGCTCCAAAGACCATTAGCGATAACCTATCTACTAGATAAGTTACTCCATATTAGTTTCAAGAAAATTTACACACCACCACCACTACCAAATATTTTGAATCCCTTACTGCTTAGAAGACACAGAATAATTGTTTCAAACATTTAATAATAAACATGATGCCAAAACATAATAAGGACATGATAGCAAAACTTTTATAAAGCCAATATTGTATGCAATATATTTATTCAAGGGAAAATGCACTTCTTCCTTTCCAATTTCAAAGCCTATTGACGACCAATCAGATCAAAAATAACTTATTGGTACTATTGAATAGAATCAAAATACATCAAAAGCTAAAAATACATAATGAATGGTTTTTGAAAATGCGCCTAAGTTTCCAAGTAAATCCCAATTTTATAAAGCAGGGAACTTTGATGTAAGAAAATTACTTTTACAACCTCTAAAATTGGGAATATTTTTATTCAGTTTTTTCAACTCAAGAATGTTTTTGACCCACTTTGCCTCAAGGGCACCGGCTTTAGAAAAACTGCTTCCTCATACCCACCTCGACCTGCTCTAGACCACTCCGCTCCAAAGACTAACCCGCCCCACTTTCGTTGTTGCTGTATAAATGTAAAAAGGTAGTTGCATGCTTACTTTTAGTTTGATATTCCAAAAATATGCAAATATTTTCATATATTAAGTTGGTTGTCGTTTCAATGTGAGTGAAGATTTATCGATTGTGGGACAAGCGGTATGTCTTGTGAGTAAATTGTTTGATTCGGCATAAAATTATAGCTTCAGCCTTTTTAACACTCTCTTTCGGTTGTCATTCAATGTGCACTGCCTGTTGGCTAAATGCAAATAAAGCTTTCAAATTTATTGATACATGATTCGAATATGACTGTGTGTTTGCAAATATTGCATGACAGCTTCTTGCTCTGTCTAATATTAGGCATGTATTCTATCAAGCATGTGAAAATAGAAGCATGTTTGAAAGTTCTGATCCAATTTATGTATGCACATATATATATGTATATATATATGAAATTGGAGCATCTTATCTTTATATTTCTATGCTAGTCCAGGTATTTTTTATCCACACCACGTATTGATTTACAACTTGACCATGCCGTTCCCGGCGAAATTTGTCGATGGTGTATTTATTTTAAATTGCGGGCCTTATTTCTTTAATTATATTTAACTATTTAACATGTTGTTTTTGTGTGGTAAACATATATAGGGAGCACTAAAAAAGTCAACTCTCATATATATATATATAAAATTATTTAAAATAATTTGAGCGTTTTAGCAAATTAAGGTTAAGTGTAAAAAAATGTATCAAAGTACTTGGATGCTTCTTATTTCTAAGCCAAAGACTGCAGTTTGCCTCCATGTATTGGTCGTCAATATGTATTATATTTTTATTCAAATTTGCAATACAATTGCTGATATTGACAAACAGCTTTAATTATTATTCAATAATATAAGTCAACTAATAATTTTATTTAATATTTAATGCCAAGAAACAAAATGGATGACTTGATATCATGCTGATATGTGTTGATGATTTTCTCGTCTTGGAAACCCTTTATTAATGATTTATCTATAATAAAGATTTTTACAATTTTAGAATATTCCTGATTCATCTACATTTATATTACAATTTGTTTTTAAAGACAATTAAAAATGTTTTAGTTGAGAGTGGTAGTTGAATTTTTAATGTATTGTAACTTTTACAAACTTTCAATTTTGAATTTAGACTATTTTATCGCAGATTGGAATGCTTTAGGCAAAAAAACTTTAATAGTGCAACATCGACTGTGATTTCTTATTGGAAACATAGCTACAATAGCACCTTAAATGTAATAGGAACAAGTATTTTTAATACAAAGGAAACACGCACTAATTTTTTATGATGAATGTTATATTACTATGTATAATTTAGCGAAGCAATATAAAGCTTTTTGCTTAATTACTTTTCAGTAAAAATTTATCAAAAAATTTCTCCAAAGTAATTAATACGTTAAATATTTCAGAAAACTGACGCAATAGACCAAATTCTATTCCATATTAAACACATTCATAACCTAAATAAAATTATTGATTTATAAAAGCTGTAACAATTTACTTATCCCGCCTTTTTGAAATTGATTATATTTTATTTAATTGACGCAGTGAATCATTAGTCTCTTAATTTTATTATTCTAAGATAATTTTTAAAAATAAACGCTTACTGAGTGGTAAGCAGTAGTTTAATTCAACAACGTTTATGTTTCAATGGTAATGAAAATTTTACATGTTTTATCTTCCATTGCTAATCTCCAGATTACAAACACCGGACTGCTTCAGCCTTAAAATGTTTAACTGTCCGAATATTCCGTTCAATTTACAATAATAAGCCGGATAACTTCACAGCCGTTTTAGTGGGTGGGAGCTTCGACGTAATTAATGAGGAAATTGGGGATTCCAGTGACTAGAATAGAAACTTGTTAACAAATTCTTATCCAGCTGTCTAGGCATTTTTCATGTTAGTAGAAACTTGCATGAATTAAAGCGCTAAATTTAAAAAATCGCCATCATCTCAGATATTGCAGCTGTCAAGTGTGAAGCTTGTAACAAAAACATGAATTTGATACATCCCTTGGTTATACTTCTTAAAAATATATTGACATTTATTAATATATTTTATAACAAGTTTATGTTAAACTTAGTAAACTAAAATCTTTTCCATTATCTCAGTATAGGTAATAGGCAGGGACCTAAAAAACACCTAAATTGATGTTCATTCTTGTTACCACCTACGTAATTCCATATTAGATATGTTGATTGTGATTATTTGTGTTACATACATATATATTAATTTTAAAACTATTTTATGAACTCTGTTACGGCACTGGCGATTCAATTAGAATAATCCTACTTCCAAAGTTGTATCATTGTGTTGGGTCTTTTTACGTGATTGGCAAGCGGTAATCTCAAGTAACTGATAACGATTACTGCTATCCAATGGAATTAAGTATAACTGATATTAAAATAATGCCTAAAGCAAAACCTAGTGAATTTTTACGAGCAAAAAGAAGAAAGCTGCATTAATGACGCAATATGCCCAAGCTATGTTATGTCACTGATTTTCCACGCCCAGCTTTAGCTACACCCCCGAGGCTTGCGATTACTAGATGGGGGACATGGATAAACGCCGCCATTTTATTATGACAAGAATATGAAAATATTTGCTGAGGTAATACCATCGCTCAGTAAAGACTCAGAAGTTGTTAGAACCTTACAAGAATGGCTTGATTATAAAATTGATGTTTAAAAGTCAAATATCTTGTATTTTGCTTGATGGGATTGAGTTCTTACAAGGACGAAAACGCGGTTACAATTTTGGATGATGTTCAGGCCAACATCATGCATGAATAAGCCCTTGATAAGCCTAAGAATGTACTTGAAAAGAATACGAATATTAAGTAGTCTTGCAAAGTATAAAGTTTGCGGATATTTCATCAGTGGAAAATGCTCCTTTAGTGCACAGTGATGTGGAACGTAATTTTAGTGCTTACGGGAATATTTTGACCAACCAAAAAGAAAGCTTGAGGAAAAACCTTAAAACTCCAATATTTTGTTATTGCACTAATTCTTGTAATATTACATATATTTTTAAAGTTCTTAAAAATGACATTTCACAAATTCTATTTAACTTTTTCTATATTTTTAGGACCTAATTTTACTATTTTTATCACTTATTCACTACCTAAATCCTCAATTTTTAAAAACCTAAAATTCGCCCCTGATAATAAGGCTCCCTACTTGAATTGAAGATATAAAATTCAAATTTTGGAAATATTTGTAAATAATATATCATTTATCTGCTAATAATTTTGAAGAAAACAAATTTTGAATGTTAGCTGACCCGATTTCCATTTGTTTTCCGCTACTGGCAACTCTATTTTTCTAAAAATGTAAATGTCTGTCAACGACACTGACATTCTTGCAGTTGTATTACCATTGTTTATTATAACTTCAGTCAGGGCAACAAATAACATTTCATGCGTTACTGTTTGAATAATGAAGACGATGCACTTAGCTGGAGGGCTGTTGAAATAGACATGGGTCATAGACATTGTAGTGTCACTAATATTGCGGATTAAATTAATTTTAAACTAAAAAATATATTATTGCAGAAACGTCTTTATCAATAACTAATGAGCCAAATATTTTTTGAAAAGCCAATTTTTTAAAGCTTATATTCATGGCTTTTAGATATTCTTTACTGAAAGCCGCAAATAGAAATTTAACTAGCATAGCACTGTTTAGCTATAGAAGTGAATTGGCATTATTTTCAAAGTATCTGACACCTACCAAAAATTATTGCAATATGATGTTTCTCAAAATAAATTATTTACAGTATTATGTTGCCGATAACTCGTTTCCAGTAATTTTCTAACATGCTTGGTCAAAAATATAACTGAATTTTAAAAGTACTTTATCTCCGTCTATTTGGTTATATTTTTNTGAATGATATTGTACATTCAACATTATTTTTTGAGGTACAATTTAATCAAAAAATCAAAATCCCCGTACTATAGTGGATAATTTTGCTACAACAAATACGAATGCTAAGAAATTTGGGAAAAAATTAAATGACTATTAAGTATGAAAGAATCAATTTCATTACCGGAGCAAAATTGAGGAGTTTTCCAGATAAATTGAGGAATAAATTATTAAATGACGTTTGCGACAATTTTTCTTGAACATAGTAAATTGGTAATTTTGTCAGGTACAGCTGCGTCGTAAAGTATAAAACTTTTCATCAAACCATTAATTTTATAAATTTGATGTGCATTGTCTCTTAGGTAATGTACATATTTATATTATAGTCTTGCATTTGTTTATTAGGTTTGAATTGGAAAAAATTGAGTATTGAAGAAAGCAATGTTCATTAGCAAAATGTTAAAAGAACCCAAGGTTAGTATTTAATGCAATAGATATGAAATGTAACAACCAGCATTTGGATTCAAAAAGGTGTAACACTAACTTTGATAAACAAACAAAAACAATTTAAGTCATAAACGTTGTAACAAAACGCCAAAAATACGTTCGATTTCATTAAGACTTCAAGGGCAGTCTCTTTATTAATTTTTTAGATCGTCGCTATGCAGCAAAGCAAATACATCTCTCAATTCAAAAAATTACTGTGCTATTTATACTGTTTGGCTGCCTAAACTTTAATGCATTATTGACTGCATTCACATATATTTATGAATTCAATATTTTAACACATTCAAAATAATTTTCAGTTAAGGAGAACTTAATCTCTTTGCATGTATGATTAAATTTGAATAACCACACCAAGTAACTTTGATGAATGAAAATTTACCAAGACATGAATTTGATATAAAAGTTCAATAAAATTCTCGATATTGCGGACAGAATATTCAATCCCATATTTTTCGTTTTAAATTTTTGAAGTAAGTTTCCATTTTCAAAATTTATGCACACATATTTATATTATATGTATGCTTAAATATAATTATTTGATTATTCTTAAGCGGTAAATTTTGAACGCTCTCAACGTCAGTAAATAAGTGCTTCATAACCAACTACATACTGTAAGCATCATAAATTATATAAATTGCGGCATGTCCCTTTGACTAGTTAAGAAATTTCTTTGTTCTCTTAGAAGGATTCTAAGATTTGAATCATTACGAAATCAATGAAAATTTCTGTTTTGGTTCTTGACTGATGCTGTCAAAATATGTTAACGTATATCTTTGCTTCCCTATCTTTCGGATCTTTTCATTTGTCTATGAAACTTTAACTATTGTTATACATTTATATAGACAATGCAATATGCTACGCACATTTTAAAATCTTTTTAAGTTTTTTCTTCTACATGTTTCCTAAGAGGTCACTAAAACGCATTTTTTTTGTTTTACTTTGAAAGTTTATTAATGACGCGTCAGACATTAGTATGGATTTGTACAGAGCTTAAACTTATTTTAATAAATCATAGCATTTTTTTAAATCGTTTGATTGAAATATGATAAAGTATATAATTCTGCTAAACATTAAATGCCCTAGCAATTGGATATAATTTAACTACATTTATAAACTCTTAAGGAAATGTCCCATGTAGTAAAATACCAAATTTTAAAATAATTCTGCGGAGCTATAATACGCATTAGTGTTGGCCTTAAGAAGTAATTTTTTAATGTCTGCCCATAGAACTGTTACCAACTTAAACTTTAAAGACCTTTCTTATAAGTTTGCTTAAAAGTGTCACTTCAACTTAAAAATTATTAGCTTGGTTTCTTAAAACATAACATTGGAATTGTTCACTTCAAAATTACATGAAATTATTGAAAATTGGCAAATTCAATATTATTTTACTTGATTATTTAAGCTGAATAATTTTAAACTTTCAGAATGCAATAAATACGAAAAGAGGCAAATGGTTGTGTTAAGGCATTAAAAGGCATTAATTTATATTTATACATATTGATAGTCAATTGGTCTATTAGAAAACAACTTTATTATTTCTCAACATTTGTTTACATTGATCTTTTGTTTATATATTAAATTTCAATGTATTCATGCAACAGGGTTGGTCTTTACGCAGGTTGGTTATAAATTCAAGCAAATTTTGAATTGTTTCACGTTAGAACAAAAGATGCACAACATCATTGGGTTTTGTACTTTGTATCATGTGCTTATTGCTTTGACTATTATTTTATTTGTTTCAATTCAAACTAACCTACGTTTTATTGTTTAAATTCACAAGGTACAGTGGCCTCAAGGACGCAAGACGTAAACCCTACGATGACTTCCACTGTGGATATTTGAAATTACGTGTTTATTGAAGTAATCTATCGAATATCCAATAATTGAGACAAATGATTGTTGATAAAGTCAAGTATTTTCCACAAGAATTAGTACAGATATCGGCAGAGTCCATTTTAGGATTTTTATATGAAAGTTTTGCGTGTCAACTGTATGCATATTGAGTAATATCATTTACTCATCATATTTGCATTCCTCATAGTTTCAAGTTTTTTGTTATTATACAAATATTCTTCTAATCTCATGAATTCTCATAAAACCAACGAATAAGTCCTTATGAACTTAGTAGAGTTAGAATTAAATGGTAAGTATACGTAAATTAAATTGCAATTATTAAATGTAAATAATACGCAAGTGTAACGCATTATAACAAAGGAATCAATATACGATATGAATAACAAAACAGAATACTTTTCCGCATCTTTTAGTGCATTTCATTGTTGAAAAGAGTAGAGAATTCAAAATTCGAGACAGTTTAAAACTTGTGTGATTTTATATCGTCATTGCTATGTGGCATTTTTTGGTTTCTTGAAAATCGATTTTTTTTGTTAAACACATTTTTATACAAATAGAAGAGAATTTCATATTAAAAACAGCACTAACTTCAAAATAGGCATTGTCAACTTTACATTGTTCTCAAGTACTCAACTCATTTCTCATTATTTCGCCACAGCCACATAGCACCTTTTGCATAAATAAAGTCGATATGTAACGCTATCTTATAGAACAATTACATAGGTTAATCTGTTGGATTTACGATATATATATATATATATATTTGCTTTAAAGCAATTGTTACTATCATTGAAAAAATTTTATTGTATCAATTCCTACTTTATTTGCTCACTTTTGGCTTGTTAAACCAAGGAGAATTAAATACTCGATTCATAACATTTAAAAAACATCATATAAAACGTTGTTTTTAAGGAAAATTATTAAATTATTAAATACGGAGGTTAATAATTTAATAGATAAATTACTTATGCAAGTAAAATTCGAATTACGCACATGTAAATTATTTATCATTTGTTCTGTTTTCTTGATCTTCCATTAGGAAAAGTTAAACAAAAATGGGGAAATGCATTTGTTTTTCCACTGAACTGTTTCTTGTTTCATCAACCGGATCTTGAGAATAGTTTTATATATCTCGTGTTAAATACAAATATGGCATCATAATCAATATCGTACAAAAAATTAATTACTATAAAATTTACGCGAGGATTTAGACGAACATTTGTTTGTATGAACACATTTTTTCTATAAAAATACAATTTTCGTACTAGACTTATATGTAGGTTTCGAATAGATTATATAGAAAGATGTAGGTAAAGATTTTTTCAAAGATTCACTGTGTTAGTACCTTATGCATGTTGAGCTATAAGATACTTTTTATTACAAGTTCTCAGTGAAATATTTCGAAATAGTTGTTATTTCTAGTAAGCAATGTTGTTACATAACTTAAGATAGTATAATCGTAGTTTTACCTTTCTGTTACTGTTGACCTTTTTCTTTGAAGCATTGGATTCAACTTTTTCTTCGGCGTTAGAGTTTCGTACCCATAGCTTAAAGCAAATGTGACCGTATCCCATTATTAAGAAAAACAATGGGATGACATACTGCAACGCCATGCTTATAATTGAATAGACAAATGCCATGTATGGTTGAGGCCAGACTTCATGACAATAGGGAAGATATTCTTCTTCATCCGCAAGTTTAACTACTAGAAGTAAAGGGCTGGTGAGTGCAATTGCACTGAGCACAACAACGCCACAAACGCAGATTATTGCCAACATGGAAAGTTTGTCGCGGAAGGGGAAGATTATTATTAAATATCGATCAAGGCAAAGCGACAACATCGAGAACATGGATGTGGTAATGGCAAACGCCTGTAGGAATGAGTTAAACGTACATAGAAAACTACCAAACGGCCAATACATTAACATTAATGAATAGTACGTGGGGTTGGCACATATGCCTGCTATTAACATGTCGCACATCGCCAGCATAAAAATAAATGCATTCACTTTGGTACGCATTCTTTTGTGACCAAGAATAATATATACTAAAATTGAGTTACCGCCAACACCAAACACAAATACCAAAAAATACAAGAAGCCAAAGGCAAAGTCTACAATAATATGTTCATCAAATGGATGGGTTAGGTTTGACATGTTGAATCTTAACGATTCTAAAATAATTTGATATTATAGTAATACAGCTAATGAAGTGCGCCTCTTGCGGATATAACAACAAATGTTTTCATTGGATGAATATTTTACGATTGGCTCAAGTGATATTCGTTTTAGAAATTAAATTTTTTATAACACTGCAATTTCCCCGATGATAGCTTATAACCAGGGTTTTTAAAATTTTCATGAAAGATACAACTGTGCAGCTAAATTTTGAGAAAAATTAACATTTAAAATCAATTTTAATATTCCATAATATAACTTTGATTTTCAAAATTTAGTAAAATTTGTGAAAACAATAAGATGAAGGAATTTTATTGAATTGTCAAGTTACCGCGCGGCAATTACATTAATTCCTATTTGTTGAAGAAATTAAAACAAAATATATTATATTATGACATGACGCAAGATGGTAGACCCACAATTATTCTTCAGCTTTACTTCATGCATAATGTCTATTGAATTACATATTGATTTACAAAATGACACATGGTTGTATTTGCTAAATCTCAATCTCATTTGAAAATTATTAACAAAATTCTAAAAGAATATCCAACTTTGAATCACACTCTTGCAGTTGGAAGAGAATTTTTATCTGAATACATCCAAAAGAGTGTCAAAAGGTATTCAAATTTCGTATTTTGTCTTGGTCGAACTTTGCTCTTTGCAAATATATGTGGTTGCTAAATATGATGCCATTTTAAAATGCAATTTTTACTTAAATTAAAAACTTAATTTAAATAAATTTCTAACAATATCTGCACATTAACATTATATTTTATCAAAAATGTGGTTATCGTACAAGGTTATATTAAATCAGCCTGTAATAATATTTGACGCCAATTCTAAGAGTATACACAATTTTAGTCATAAATTACCAAAACACAGTTAAACAGTTTTTTTTTAAAGTTTAATTTTTTTTTTTTGTAAAGTAAATTTTCTACTATTTTTTTCATCAGATTTTTTACTTCTTTTCTATGTTCTTAAAAAAATTCAGTATGGCTAATTACCAGGGGGGAAGTCAAGCCTGCAATATCCTAATTTTCTAAAATCTGAATTCACAACAAAAAGTTTTAATTTGGGAAACGTTTAAAATTTCAAAATTTTTTTTGGATAGGGGATCTGGGAAATGTAAAGTTTAGATTCTTTTGAAAGGGTCTTTTTTTAAATTTTTATATATATA
>CABFPE010000021.1:1738799-1750377 GCA_900660155.1 Hofstenia miamia | reverse complement strand
CATTATTCGTCATAATTTAGATCTAAAACTCGGTTAATGTAAATAGTAATATTTACTTACGATGGCAAAAACGCCTTTGTTGCATTTGTTACTACATGATAGGAAATGAATTGAGTGCGCGCCAAACGGGAGGAAAATCCCTACACCTATCCATAACCTAACTGCAGTACAACAATCGAGCGCGATACCCATTAACTGCTCCTTCACTGCTAGCACTACGATTGTTGCACACAGAAAACCGTTTAGCTGCGCATAAAGTATTAATTAATCAAACCGCAATAATCAATGAAAATATAACGAGGTTAATGTTCATCATATTCACAGCTCGTGGTTTTCTATTTATACAAAATTTACTAAAACATATTTACCGATTAAATGCTGCTAAACAAGTACCAGTCGCCTTATTTCAATTTTGGTTTTCCCACGGTTTAAATTTCTGCGTACCGCGTGGCTTTGCAGAACTGTGTGCAGGCGTATCGTCCACACGTAATTTTGTCAAACCATTTTGGCGACTACTACTTGCCGAAATTAAACTATCAAAATTAATAAATGCATTTTCCAA
This sequence comes from Hofstenia miamia, assembly GCA_900660155.1. Classification (NCBI taxonomy): domain Eukaryota; kingdom Metazoa; phylum Xenacoelomorpha; order Acoela; family Hofsteniidae; genus Hofstenia; species Hofstenia miamia. The sequence continues at coordinate 1,749,815 of CABFPE010000021.1, read as the reverse complement.
GAATTAACATAAATCATCGATAGAGTTTTGAGTGTTCTTTCTTGGATGATGCTACAATATATATATATATATATATATATGAATGTGTGCAGTTAGTTGGGCCTATTAAGGAATATATATCATAATATATTAGTCAATTGTACTGAACGTATTTTTTATTAACAGTTAACAGATATGAATTAAGTTGTATATTTTGAAATTATATTTTGAATGTATAAATTTGTTGTAAAAAATTTTTCTGTAATTTTTAAAAAATCTTTCGTTTATTCATATAAATAAGTGAGAACTATACCAAAAATACTAATTTCAAAACATCTTTTATGTTATTATACTTGATATCCAATAATGCTTTATAGTTTTATTAAGAAATGTTCCATTTTAATCTTTGAAATATTAAATTTGGAACGTATATAGACATTATATGCATTTAACAAAAGTATGCAAAATATAAAATTTCGGTATATTTTTCTTCATCTCTATTTCTGACCTAAGCAATACCTTAAAACAAGTATAATAAAGTAAGGAAACTACGTATATTGTGCTGTGCTGGCATCGTTGTTATCTTACTATTCAGATTCATTTAATTTGAGATGTATTTTTAGAAATATCCTGGTTCCACTATTGCTTAATCAATCATAAAATTTTGTGTTAACAGGTAAATTTTCATTGAAATTGTTTAAAGTTAATTGCCATAACTAGTTCACATACGATTAAGAAAGAAGCATAGATGTCGTATATTACTCAACTAAGAAAATTTAGGTGATCTGTTATATTTAAAATAGAACAATCTGTCATTCAATGATGCAAAAGTTAATCAAATATAATTATTTTTAAATTTCTTGTAGGAAATTTCTGTAATAGGTCTCAGTTAAATGTTTGTTTTAAATGTTAGCAATTGTTATTAAATGTTGACAATGAGAGTAAATTTTAAGAGAAAATGTCACTCACAACAAAGACATCACGTAGTATTATGAAATCTCGACAATATTCTTCCAATGATTAACCTAATGACCTTGATTTTTAATACTAGGTTCAATTCTTGTATGCGAATAAAATTTCTCTTTAATTTTTCTAAAACTATCTCTTTAAATATTTTGCATGAAAAATATATCAAAAAATTTAGCGTGAAAACCTTGGTATAGATACAAATTGTATGATTGTATTCCGAAATTTCAAAAAAAATGAAATCCAATATTTGCTAATTCTTGTTATATTGATGAAATTTACATCGAAATTGGATAGTTATTCAAGATGGGAACATCAATATTTGTGATTTGAATGCATTCATTCATTAGTTATAAACTGAAGACTGAATTTCCGTTAAAAAAAATCAAGAGAAACTTACTATTGAGCTAAGTGCTAAAAATCGAAGTGAGGTCTTAAACCATTCTGCTAATTTATTAGAGAAAATTATTTTTCATGATTCCATCTAATTCTGTAAAGCTGCATTGCATTATTTTGATATTAGATATGGTTGTAAATATCCCCAACTTATATGTCCCAAGGTGACAAACACAACATAATGTCAACCAATGGTTTCAACCTAGTTATACTTAAGCGTATCTCTGTTGGCTAGATTGCACACCCTCTAAATTTCAAAGCGTTATTTAAAGTATGACAAGCATCATTTTGAGATGGTGTTGGAAGTTAGTTAGTCCTCTTTAAGATGAAGATTTGCTTCGAAACTTAACATAGCTTGTAAACTTGTTGTAATATAGTTAATACTTTGTAATTATTTAACACTTGAGTAGAGATTCTCACTTCGTAATGATTAGTTTTTTATAATATTGAATATAATGAATTTTCAAAATTATTGGAAATTTTTCAAGTAAGTTAGTCATATAAACCTCTGATTACAATCTTTTAAATCACTTGAATAAATATTTATTTATGAAATGGAATATAAATGATAAACAATTCTGAATTAGGGCGTTATAATTTTTGTTAGTTGAATAATCCTGATTGTAAAATTTGAAACACCGGCAATTTAATTCAATTACTTCATTTTTTAGAATTATTGAAATATCGTTTGACATTGTTTTTAAATATCTTCAATTTATTCAGTTGCTATATTTCGAGCGTGTGTGTTGAGGTATGCAATTTTACCGAGACTAGAAAAATTTATCATATCTTAGATGCTAATATTGGTTATGATCCTATACAATATTGTTAAGCATTTACATTACTAAGGTATTGAAGATTTAAGAAGTGATTACTCAAAATGTTGAATTCAATGTTCAATTTGTTTGTCTTGAGCTGATATAGGATCCGTACTGGTCACAGATAAACTAATGAGCACGAAATTCTATAATATGGACATGGACCGTGCATATCCATGCATATGTATTTCATGTAACTTTAGACTTCATATAGATTTATAGTTCAAATTACACCATAGGTACATAAAATTTTACTTTATTTCACACAAAATTTATTGTCTTCATCAATTTAAAAGAGTTCAGCTTCACTGTCACCTTCTAGGTATTGCATTGATGAAAATATAGTACTCATATACATTATATTGTAACATAAGAAGAGTAAGTTGTTAACTTCAGAAGGCATTCTGTATGATTTGAATCGAATGTATTTTATTAATCGGTACCATCTAGAGTAGTTTCATATGTTTAATGTGTCAATTATTGTATTTGGCTTGGTGCACGATTTGTCAAAGAAAATGAACCTAATTATGTCTTTATAATTTCAAGATTAAACTGCTTTTCTATATATACCGGTTAACACTAGAAAAGCGAAAATACGTCAAAATGATCATTAGGCATTTTTTGTTTTCTTCATTATTCAATCAGTAAAAACACTAACAAGTACGTATACTTCCAATTATGTTGTAATTTCATTGAATTTGCTATTTTTAGAAGTTTAATTTCTATTCCAAAATTTTCACATTTGAGTATTTTCACATTTTGAGTATTTTCGTCTCGGCTCGGCTCGGCTCGGTTCGCTACATAGAACCGTTCAATGAGGCTCGTTTTAGCTCGATAATGTTTCAAAAAAATACTGCATTCTCAGAAAATTTTAAATAGCTCTTTCTAATTATTTAATAAGCACTTTAAAATATGATTTAAAAAAAGGTATATTGAATAAAAAATGAGAAAAATCTGCATAAGAAAATTAAAAAGCAGTCTATAAATTAGCTCAGCTTAATAAAGGCTCGTTTTGGGCTCGTTGTATATCAAATGCTCTGCTCAAGCTCGGCTCGGCTCATTAGAAGTTCGGCTTGTTGACAAGTGCCGGTGACCGGCCGTCGCGGGCTCTACTCTAGGTTGTGAGAATATTTCATTGATGCTAGTTTCATTGACCACTTAAACTGTGTTTTAGTATTCTTTAGTAATTCTTTATTTCCGAGTAAAGGGCGCTTATCATATCAAAATTGACTTAAAAATGAGGCCATGGATAAATTGGATTTTAGCTGCTGAGATATTTGCTGAGTGATTTTATTAATTGCTTTTGAAAGGTAATTAGTCACTTGTTCTACTTGTGTGTCATAAAATTTTAACTAATGTTAAGTAAAATTTTTTCAATTACGAGAATATGTAGACCTTTGACATGATCCAACATAATTATACGAAAAAATGGGCAATTTTTGTATAAAGTTGAAGTTGGTGCAGGCTTCGAGGTTTTTTGACAGATCAATTTTGAAATAAACAGAAAATTGCAAATTTGCCGAATTTCTAGGTAAAGGAGTTTGTCAAGTATCAGGTGCTTCCAGAAATGTTTGTCTGTCACTCCAACGTGCTTCTAATTTTGTAGTTGTAAAACCAAAGTTTGAACCGGCTGCATATTTTCAAGCGGGTTAGACAATTTCTTAGCGGGCAGATTTCGGCCGTTTTAGAAACACAAATTGATTAGGTGGATGAATGTAGACTGGTACTATCTTCACTACGTTATTTAGATTGCTATTTTGAAAACAAATGCAATTCCTTACAATGGCCTATTCTATGCCTTAAGATTACTTAGTAGATGATTATTGACAACATTTTATACTAAATGATTATAAGTTTTATTGAGTAAAAGCAAACTATAAGGTTGTCCAGCTTATCTAATGAGTACCTGGCCATTGATTATTGACGTAGACTTCTTTAAGAACAGTTAGAGATTCAACAGCATTACTGTCCACTTATACAAAAATGACGCTCACTCTCCCCACTGGAACATTGAATCGAATAAATTTCACTAGCAATTTGAGAAAAAATAATAAACTCAGTTTGCAATTTCTTCCAAAACCCGAGCGGATTATTTTCATCATACATTAACCTTATCCCTTGATCATACATTTTTAAGTATGCATCTAGTTCATTGCTCTTTGATTCGGGTATCAATTTCCACTTAACATCAGAAATCTTAATCACATTCATAACATCAACATCGAAAATTTTAAGATCATTACAAGAACAAAGTATACAAAAATTGCAGAAGCCATTGAAATAAACAACAACGATAAAGTATTTTTATTTATTAGAAATTTCATTCTATAATTTTAGTGTAGTTGGTATATTGTAATAATGTTTTTGCCGCAAATTATTTGCTGATGATGATTATATAATATAATAGAAATGTTCAATGTGTTTTCCTTTTAGAATACATATATAATAGATATATATATATATATATATATATATATATATATATATATATATATATATATATATATATATATATGGCAAATAAAGTAAAAGAAATATTTTGAGAATAAAGAACATGCAAATCACGTTGTGCGCAATGGACTATCATTATGTTGTAAATTGTGCCTAAATCAAATCATTGCTAATGTATAAAACTATATTTCGACAAGAGCAACAAGAAACCAAGTTGCATTGCCTTGTCGAAATTTGAAAGCTCTAGTCCCCCTTTGATGTCTCGAAACGTTCAATGTGTTTGCCTTTTAGAATGTATTCACTAAGTAAACTTTCAAGAAACTATATATATATATATATATATATATAGTTTCTTTAGCAATTAACACCAAAATATAATTTTTGCAAAACTTTTGATGTCATGTTTGAGAAATTACGTAATGATACATTTAAAGTATTTGTAAATCTATAATAAGTGTTGTGCTCAAAATCATGCAGACAAATTCTTAGATTTAAGGGTTGTCTTCAAAATGAACTTAAAACCAAAATATTGTTGTCAATTTCGAAAATGTGTAAATACGTAACATGGAATTGTCCATATACTATACATGTACGTATGCTGCACAAAACAGTATTAATTAATAAAATTTAAGTTAGTTAATTCTTGATTCATTTTACTATTAATCGAGAGCCCCAAAACATGATTAAAGTTTATAATTGAGAAGACCAATTAAATCAAAATAAAAATGAATTACATTAATACAAATAAACAAACATGTGCAATCTTCAGGAAACATTAAAACGTCTGTAGCATGCCTCTCGATATTTACCATGGTATCTTTTGCAAATATCTAGAACTGAGTATGATTTTAAGTCCTGCTTGACCGGAAAAATTTCCTCTTCTAATGAGTCTCCCACCATAAGGAAACCGTTGTCATCTGTAATCAAATTCTTCATACAGCAAGTGATTTCAGATAGCACTAGCGAAATAATTACCAAGGGAAATAAATAGCAAACTTTCATAACTGTTATCGCATTAAATTTATTAACAGCACGATGTTTACTTACTACTGAATCTTCTATATATTTACTTAGGAGATGCACTACTCGATCACAGCGTTCTCATAATAAAAAGCTTAAAGTTGACCGAACTTGTCTCTATTTTCTTTTCTTCCAGTTTAATTTTCTTAAATAAAATAATAATTCAATACAATATCATTTGAGCAATTGCAAAATATTATTCTTCTGATGCAGATAATTATAGGACTTCACTTCAAACAAGTTTCAACATACTATTTTGTCGAGATTAATTACTAATTACTTAATAGTTTCAAAACAATTATAAACTTTTTCTCAACTTAAATGTTGGTCATTTTGTTACATACGAGCATAAGGACATATGCAGTTAGATATTGGTTGGGTAACGTGCGGTTAGGATTAATGAAAGTAGACTGCCATGTATATCTAAGTCATTCGAAGCCTCGTAAGCAATGATGTGCGGAAGGGGGAGCACTTGATCCCCCTGAAATCTTAAGTTTAATTCTGAACAGTGAGCAGCCACAAGTAATATAATGGTCGGAGGGCTTGTTTATTGTCTAGGGAATTAATTCAATTAAATGAGATTTTTGTTTTCTTCTAATCGCTAGGTGTACAATATTGTCGAGGGTTTTGATGGCCGTGAACGTTTTGCTATGCATTATATTTTGCTTGTTACTCGTGCATTTAATTCATTGCGTTGCATTGCATTGCATGGCAACACCTGTGTTTTATGCAATTTGTCATCAGAACGCAGAAGAGTTAAAGTGCCTTGGATTCCCCCTAAGAAATCTAGCATGACGATTTGCGCTTCCAACTATGGCAATCATGGGACACAAGTGTTCTAGTCAGCCCTAATAATGGTTGTATTGGGTTACGATTATCAATTGCTATGAATGCTAGGACAAAATATTTTCATTTTTTTAAACGTGTCAATAGGTTATGTCACGAAAGGCTCAAATAGTTTTTTTGTTATTACTGTACTTGCCAAATGTTATTAATGTTCTTGATTTGACTCATGTAACAATGTTGATTGCTTATTTTATGTGTTGACTTTCTTTCAAACCATAAATATATAACTTAAGGCCTATACACAGATATTTGTGAATTCTCCAAAACATGGAACAAAATTTATTTACTTATTTTATTTTTAGTATCATGCAATCAAAGCCAAACAAAAAGGCGAAATTCAAACATCGATTATAAGTTTTGTCTGTAAACCTTCAGCTGCTACTACTTCGAATTTGGATACTACAACTTCTATCACATCAACACCACATTCTGATATTCTATTAGAATAAAATCCTTTTCCAAAAATGATATTGAATATTATGTAAATTCATCAATTTTAAGTGATCACTCTAAATACGCAGCATTACATTCCACTTGGTTACCTGGAACCGATTATAAGTTTGAAAATGAAAAAGTTAACAAGTTGTTCAAAACATCATGGCTGACTCCGTATTCATGGATGTCTTATTCTGCACTACACAAGGATGTTTTTTGTAAATCGTGTGTTCTCTTTAAGCTTATTGTGAGAAGAGGTCTACAAGGGGCTCTGATTGCAACCCCTTTGACGAAATATGCGAAAATTCATAATGTTGCTCAGAAACATTAGGTAAGTTCGTGGCACAAGGCAAGTATTGAATCTGCAACTGTTTTTACTCCAGTTATTGAAGGTAGACGATCTTCATTTGATGTTTCATTAAGCTTTTCTCTTGATAGAAAAAAATAGAGGCATTAGTACTGTCCATCATTAATCAATTAAGTTGTGGAGTGTATATGGTTTACCTCTTCGAAGTCATTTAGATGAAAATTTCGACAAAGGACTTTTTGATAAGTTTCTTGAATTTAGAGTTGATGCATGCGATGAAATATTATCTAAACATTTACAAACCTGTCACAGGAATTCAAACTATAGAAATTAATGTGTCTAGTAGCGGAATTTTTTCCATCCTTGCTGATGAGACTGGGAAACTTGCAGTTGCAGTGAGATTTGTTTATGAGAGAGATTCTCCAATGATTCGTAATGAATTTTATGGGATTGTTGAGTTAGAAGATTAAACTACATCAACCATTGCTACAAGTCTTGAAAAACTTAGATATATCTCAGCTTAGTGAACAGGGTTATGATGGCTGCTTATTAATGGCGGGACATTTGAATGGTGTGTAAGCAATACTTCAAAAGAAATATAATAAAGCAACTTTTGTCCATTGTTCTTCACATAGATTAAACTTAGATTTATGTGCTGTACATGAAATTTGAAATTGTGTTGAGACTATAAGAAGCTGCATAATTTTTTTCGTGAAAGTTCAAAAAGACGACAGTTGATTGTAAATCCTACGTGGTGGAGTAAAAAGAACAAATCAATTCGACGATATAGTGAGAATATAAATGAAATTGTAGATGCCTTGAGAAAACTAAAGCAATCTTCAAACTCTAGAACACGAATTACAGCTCACCAGCTTCTTTGTAGCATCAAGAAGCCATCTTTCATTTGTTGTCTTATCGTGATACTTCTTATAGTGGAATGTTGGAGCCTGTCACACAATATCTTAAGAAAAAAATATAAATATTATGGAAGTAAAAACTCAAATTGATTTATTGCTATCAGTTTTTAAGAGGCAGCAAGAGAACACAGAAATCGAGTTTGGCCACATTTTTCAAAAAATAGAGGTCTTGGCCAATAATTTTGAAATGGAAATAAATATGCCCGATTAACATCTCGGCAGTTACATCGTTCCAACTCTGCAGCTACATGTGCTGAAGAATATTTTCATAGATCAGTATATGGCTCTTACATCAATATGTGTTTAATGTAACTCGAAATCCAGTGATGGTTTTTAAAGATGCTATAAGGATTCGTGAGCTACAAATTGAGGGAAACTTTTTTTCTGTCATTTTCCTCCTTTCAAAACATTAGGGCGCATTCAAGAAAATTCTGAGACTATACAAGATCTACGGATTTTTGATAGATCAAAGTTCATCCCTACCCCTCTGGCTAACGGAAAAGGGGGAATATGCCATTGCACCATTTGTGCCATTGTCCGTGGTGCTCTGAATATAATCTTTTTGAAGTCTTCTAGATCCTCGCCCTCAATGCCCTTCTAGGCCTCCTCCTAAAACTGCGGACTTTGTGTTATTTTGTTCTTTCACGTGGTAAAAGTCAGATTTGTTCTGAAGCGATAAAATGAAAAACTTGAGCACATTCTTTGGTGCAAATATAACAGGGGATGTGGAGAAGTTTGCTTCTATTACTATCCCGGAAAAAGTTAAATACAGACATTAAGCGGGAACGGAACTGAATACCCAAAGAATAAGACAATGACTATTAAAGTGAGTTCTCGGTCATCGGTTTTTATTGCAGAAGACAGGACTAGCATTCAAAGGAATATGAATCAAGCAGAAGCAAACGAATTCTTTGTGCAGAGATTTGCGGAGGTGCTTCCATGAAGATTGAGCCAAATATCAGGGACAAGTTGCACAATATAAATCATTTGTTTCTGAGCATTAGCGACAATATACGTCTATCATAAGTTTGATATTTTTATCATCAGGGTGTTGTATGCAGTACGCAAGTTAACCTTTCACTGAATTTCTAGCAGCATAAAGCATACAAAATTGTTGAGAAATCGCATGGAATAATTTTCTAATAATTGCGATTTTTGCATTCGCTCAAAATTGTTGCTAGAAATGTTAAGAGGACCACTAGCATAATAATCCCTCGATATAGAATCCTGAAATCACTCGCACTGAATTCCTAGAACCATAAAACATAAAAATACGTTGAAAAAAACTTTGGGATAATTTTTTGTACACTTCGAAATTTTTCTTTTTTGTTTTTTTGCAAAAAAACAAAAATGGCGGTTAGCTCAAAAAGCCCTATGTGCGGGATTTTGAAGTGCTTCCATTGGATTTTTCACAATTGAAAACATCGGAATAGATTGCAAAAACAATTGGGATAATTTCTTATTACTTCCACATCATTGGGGATGGGGACACTGTGCTCTGCAATGACTCAAGTAAAGCCCCTTTCTCATTAATTGTTTTGCAAAAGATGCACGAAGAATGCTTTTTATTTAAAAATATTGTGTTGTCTTATTATTTTTTGTTGAATTTAGATCATCCAAAAGTGTTTTTTATTTAAAAGAACGTAGTTTTTTTCTGTGTACAAGATTGCTTGCTACCCCTGACTCCTTGCTGCGGTTTAGATCTGTTGGATTAACAACTCGATATTTTTCCACTTCTTTTGAACATAAAAATAACCTAAATAAGTAAGATTTATGTGACAATTTTCACTCTTAAATCTAATAGCTATTCAAAACGAACTTTTATCACATATTTAATAGACAGCGGCCTTATTTCTGATTGGGTAAACTGGCTATGGCCATCACAGAAATGAAACAACATCGTGGTTTTAGTTTAAAGGTGTTTGATAATAAACTTCATCATAGTTCTCTTTGTTATGATGCTTGTCTGCTCAGAATTATGGATGTAATAAGATCCAATATACACGTCACAATTTTAACAATGGAATCGCTTTATTCTTAATTGATAGTGAAATGATTTTCAAAAAATGTGCTAAGATACAATTAAATTTAATAAATATCTTTTAATTTTTTCGAAGGATATTCGGTAGAGTCAAATTACCTGTATAAATTTTCAGAAAAAACAAAAAGGAACTTTTAACTTACGCCATCTGGCGTGCAAATTTTATAGTTGTATATGGCGAACAAGAATACAATGAAGAAAGCTTGTCTAACCAGATAAATAATTTTTCATCTTTTGATAATGTAACTCCAAGATCCTTGCGCTCACCATTTTGTGCAGAAATAGAAGTTGACTGCCTTCGAAATCTATTTATCCCAACAAATCAAACTCACACTTTCAAAGAACTGCATCTTTAACATTGTTTTTTCTCAAAAGGTCTAATATATTTGTTGTACATTCATGTTTTCTTAGAATTTTTGAAAGACCTGTAAATTAGGCCTTACAAATATAATAGATGCTAAATGAATGCAACTCTCTCACAGCATCAACTAAAATGCATTTTACGTCAAGTAATTGCAATGAACAATGGTAAGAGAATATAAGAAAGCAATTTTCTTAAGAATTCTATGCTTCCGCAATCAATTAACCTCTTCTATTTAAAAAGAAACTACAAAGTGAAACTGATTTCTTATTCCAATTTTTTATGAAATATCACAAAATTATACTACAATTTGATAAATTGATGTATATTTTAATTCAGTTCAAAATTCTTACAAAATTGTCTGAAATAACTCTTCAGCATGAAATCAACAACTGGTGAGAACCTCTTGAGAAATTAAAAAAATTACTGCGTCCATTTTTGATATACAGATATACAGATACATATATATATATATATAT
>CABFPE010000021.1:1713461-1736089 GCA_900660155.1 Hofstenia miamia | reverse complement strand
CCTGACCTGAATCCTCTGGACTTTTGTGTGTGGTCCATCTTGGAGAAGGAAGCGTGCGCTACAGCTCATGATAGTACGGAATCACTGAAGAAGTCCCTCGCGCGACAATGGGCCAAAATTCCACAAGAAACGTTCCGTGCCGCAGTAAAGAGCTTTAGAGGTAGACTCGAGAGAGTAATCGTCGCCAAAGGTGGTCATATTGAAAAATAATTGGTAGAACTGTTAAATGGATTTATTGAGATAATTTGTAATAAATTTTGTTTTATTTCCCCCATCACAACTCATTAAATTAACATTTTTAAATGATCGGGTACTTTCTCCGCACCCTGTATATAGTGAAAATATCAATTTGTGCAAGCTTTGTTCTCTTGAAAGTTAATCACGCAAATTTTTATTCAAACTCTGCTCTATTTGGACTCAGATATGCATTGCAATGATTCGCAAAAGGAAAAAAGATGATTGATTATCTTGTGAACAATTCCGCACATCGTCTGTCCTATCAGATGTAATAATTTTACTGTTAGTTGGATTTGCCCTTTATATTTTGTTTTAGAACCCCTTAAAGAAAGAAAGTAAGTAAAAACTGTGAAATCTGGAGCCATTCTTTCGGAACTGCATTTCCAATGATTCTGTTTGCCATTCTTCAAAAGTGCATAGGACATTATTGATGTAAATGGGCTGATATATACGTAATTTGGAAATGTGCTATGCTCTTTTCAAGGAAAGGTTCTATGTGAAATTTCACATGTCCTATAGTGATAATGCCATGTAATGTTATAAGTTTTTTTCTGAAGTGATATTTGAATTATATGTGTTGCCAAGGTGTGAAGCACTAGACATATCATTGAAAACTCGATACAGTAAATTTAATGTTCTTTGCTTCATAGCACGTTTTTCGCAATTATCATCGACTTGCAATAAGACAAGACCAAGTAGTAGGTTATGAATAAGTTCATATTCTAAAAGAGAATGCAATGCTTGTCTTACAAATCGAAACTTTCTACAGTTGCATAAAATGACGATACTCCTGAATCCTTGCCATGCAATATCCAGGAGTGGTCAGCTTGCCAATTCAGACTCAAATTAAAATGAGATTCAGTGTGTTTCCTGGTCTCTGGTTTCAGGAAAATGCAAGTTCATTGGCAATTTTAAATTCTTGCCGCACTTCAACATTTTCACATGTTCAAAATTTTGTGATGATCTGGACATCTCAATGACTACTATAATTATTGTAGCATTTTCTTCGACTATATAAATGTAGAAATACTTCATGATGGTAATCATTCTGACCGGATTTATCTCATTGTATTAAGAAACGCATTTGTCCCAGGTTATGTAAGCCATCATTGAATTGGAGTGATGTTTTCAACATCCCTTCCTTTGCTACTTAATATGAAATGCTAACAGGATTGCCATGGCAACTTGCAGTGAGTATTCCTACCTAATTTAGGACAATTTTGTAAATTTGTTTATTTGTACTGTAAGGATTGTTTTAGAATTGCATTTATGACACATTTATGACTTTTGCAAATGTGTCTTTAATAATATAAAAAATTATTCCAAATATTCATTTCGTTTAAATCCTATGAAATGTTTGAAGAGAAAAAAGCGCAAAATTATCTTATTTTTGTGTTTAATGAACATTAACGGTTTGTTTAAACTGCAGACTGACTGCTATAAATATCATGGTTTATTTAAACATTTGATAAAATTGACAAGTACAAAGTTGACATGTGTATGTAAATTATTATTGACATAAATGAATAAAACTATCATTAAAAAACTAATTACACAATGGATTCCTTTTAAATAAGGCATTCTGTGATGTATACGGCCATGTATTTAGTAGGCCTATGCTATATATATATATATATATATATATATATATATAATCCCATGCATTATTATTTTCAAGTAAGAGTTAGAACAGAATTTCAAAATACCAATGGTCTCCGTATTTTGCGATCTAATTTCCTTTGCCGCGGTGGTGATTATAATAGGTTTTGTGTCTACACATGTCACAATTGTGAATATGACTAATCGATTGTTTTGTAATTCATTCATGCGAATCGTGAAAAATTTCATATTCGTAGTTTAAGCTAAGTTTTGTGCTCCAACATTCCCCACAAACAATGAGGGATGTTTGACCACATGCCTCGATGGGACAGAGCCAGCGAGCGGATTTAGACCGAAAAAGAAAGAGGAGACTCTCCTCTATCACTAAGCACAGCTTTAATAGTTTTTAAGCTATAGGCGTTAAAAAAATGTTATAGGATCATAAAAAAATTTCAAAAACCCTGGGGTGCTTTGGGTGAAAAAATGTCCTATATTAGTTTAATTCAAAGCAATTTTCGACAAATTATGCTAATTTACCAAGCAGGTCATTAATTCTTTTTACCCAATATCCTAGCCCAATTTTTATATTTGTAACAACAATGATAGCTATTTCTGCAAACACGTTTGAACCCATCCCTCTTTTCCGTTCCAGAAATGGCAGGGGAAATGGCAGCCATAATCTGGTACCCTATTTAAATGTGATTTTCAAGCATTGGTTGGGTTCTGAACTTAAAACTTAGATCTGATTTCTAAGGTTCAGTCGTTCTACCTTTAAGTCCCTTTAATTGTTTCCCACAAATATCTATCTTATTTTCAATCATCTACGAAATTGACCATCTATCCTGAAAGACAATTAAATTTTCACCTCGTTGTCGATTCAACGTCAGTAACGCACATTAATCAATATTTACTATTCAAATGGAATGCGATAAGCCAAAGTTCATTGACGGGTAAAAATTGTTTATTAAATGTGCTTAAATAACAGGTGGCTAACCCAAATCTTGGGAATTTTTTAAAAGTATCTATAGATTGTGACAGAAGAAAGTGAAAATACTTGGAGTGCTCTTACCTCCTATTATAGGCCTACAGACACTATTATCCAAGAACAATGAAAGTTTGTATAAATGATGTTTTGCGTCTTGCCCAGAAAAATCAGTTAGTTATTAACAAAAACTTTTAATCATGATGAATTATGAATTCATGGAACAAATGAAATTAAATCAATCAAATATTCAATGAAGTGAGTTGTCAAATCATTAAATTATTCTTACCAAAAACAATGTTTTTTGGAATTTGGGATAGTTTGGAAATTATCCCATTTAGCTTGCTTTAATCTTAAACTTTCCATGTTTTTTATAAAGAACAAAAAGTTTTTCCAAATTTTCAAACAATTTTCTCCATGCCTAAAATGGAATTTTAAAAATAACTAAGTATTGGTGAATCGGTTTCCAGCATAATCTTGAAAGTGTGTACTAAAGTCAGACTTGTCAAAGAGCCGACATTTCCAAGCTCGCCTCGTTTAAATTTTGTTTAAGTTCGGCTCGGCTCGCCACATAAAATCTTTAAATGACACTCGTTTTAGCTCGCTATATTTTTAAAAGTATTGTGCTCAAAGAATTTTTTACATAGGTCTTCCTATTATTTAATAAACATTTCTTAAATAAGATTATAGGAAAGGCATACTGACTGCAAAAAAAGAAAAATCTCCCTAATCAAATTAACAAGCAGAACTATAAACTTGGTTTGCCTAAAATAAGCTCGTTTTGGGCTAGTTGTATATCAAATACTGTGCTCAAGCTCGGCTCATCTCGGCTCGGCTCGTTAGAAGCTCGGCTCGTTGACAAGTCTGACTAAAGTGCATCGCTATGGCTGAAATGCCTGAAAAGGTTCATTATATTAGAATAAAAATTAATTTTTTAAACAATAACCTAGGCAATTTGAAGTTAATTTGGAAATGGATATTGTTTGATCCAAAGTTGGAAATTGTCCCCTGACCGGACTGAATATGTTAGCACTGGACCAGACCAGATCGTTTCTATTTAAACTGTAAAATATGAACCGCTTGGACCACTTGATGAGTACGTCAAAAACACAACTCTTAAATTGTGAGCATAGTATCGCCTTAAATTGAACTGACATAGTTTGCCCCTTTAAAATTTGAAGTTTGATGTGACCCTTGTAAGAGCACTCCCTGACTGCACTCTAAGATTGTGTCATCACTACCCAAATAGCAAGACATTAATGGGCCATTGCAGTTGCTATTCATGGCAGATGGTCCCCTGGTGAATAAATTTGCCAGTGATGTATATCTATTGGTAAGCCAATAATGGTTCATTAATGAGCCATTGGTGCGTCAATAATTGCAAACAGTAGGTAGAATTACTTTTATATAAAAACGACAACTTTATATTGTTAGCAGTTCAAACATTCCTGTATTAATAAGCACAAGTCCAAAGAAGGGCAGAGGGATATCATTGAAATCCTGTCAAGCCTAGTAGTAGAGAATACTAGATACATAGGAAATCATATAATCGATGCTTTTGACTAATTGTACCAAGGAAAATGTACACTGAAGNGAATATGTTAGCACTGGACCAGACCAGATCGTTTCTATTTAAACTGTAAAATATGAACCGCTTGGACCACTTGATGAGTACGTCAAAAACACAACTCTTAAATTGTGAGCATAGTATCGCCTTAAATTGAACTGACATAGTTTGCCCCTTTAAAATTTGAAGTTTGATGTGACCCTTGTAAGAGCACTCCCTGACTGCACTCTAAGATTGTGTCATCACTACCCAAATAGCAAGACAATAATGGTTCATTAATGAGCCATTGGTGCGTCAATAATTGCAAACAGTAGGTAGAATTACTTTTATATAAAAACGAAAACTTTATATTGTTAGCAGTTCAAACATTCCTGTATTAATAAGCACAAGTCCAAAGAAGGGCAGAGGGATATCATTGAAATCCTGTCAAGCCTAGTAGTAGAGAATACTAGATACATAGGAAATCATATAATCGATGCTTTTGACTAATTGTACCAAGGAAAATGTACACTGAAGCTGCAATAGGGCTTTGCGGGCTTTCCGATCACTTATGTGATGCTCATAACCTACCATTTCAATAACTGAAGTAATGAGGATCTCATAGATGCATCTCATAAAAGGAAATACACCATACGTATCCCTACGATCGATAAAAAATTGGACATACTCATTCTTACCAATAAGGTATTACTCATAGTACGATTGTACATTTGGAATCAGGTCAACCGAATTGAGATCCGAGAGAGCTTTTAGTGATGCTGGAAATATTATTACATATAAAAAAGAACATTAACGAGCTCATGGTTATCCGCTAATGCAAAAATCAGAAACTTACTTTAATATTTGCGTTTTGTACATGCTTCTCTTAATGTTTACTTTTAGATGTATTTGCGTTTGATTACAAATATAATATACCTTTTAGTTCAATATCATTTTTGAGAGTCCGGTTTGTTTTCTAAGGCTTTTGTTAGAAATCGACTCTCAATTTAGGTCACTCGTCTATATTTAATCAATGCGTGGATTTTGGACACGGTGGAGAACGGCGGGAGGGCATTGGGCAGAAAAGGCCACGGGCGAGCACGGACCACTCATTGTCTCTCAAAACGTATCGGCTGGGCACGGGAACACCAAAACTCATGTCAATTATATATTTTCGGCCAGTTCCAACCCATTTATTGATTTCTTGGAGCTTTTTCTATGTGTAGTTTGTAGTTGAATAGATCATTTAAAATAATAAATCAAAATAGCTATTATTGGTTTGGACTTGCAGGTGCCCATGCATACTGCTTGGTAGCCAGACCCACTGATCGATTAGGTTTCCAAAATAAATTGGCACCGGTGACCTTCTAACTACAAATCTTTGGGTGAAGACTATTGTCACGCGGAAGCAAGTGAAACACACATAAGAAATAAACACGACTAAGGGTAAAAAACGATAAGAAATGCATTAAAATACATAAAAGGCTTAGAAATTGTAGATATAGAACAATAGCTTAGCACGCGGTAAATATCTAAGAAAGATAACTTATAAAAGTTAGGGTTTATAAAAAAAATAAAGATATTTGACTTCAAAATTTTTAAATATAAAAGTATATTAATGGGAATTTATAAGTTCACAACTCAAAACTAATAATTTCAAGGGCGAGTCTACAGGTGGGTTTGGGTGAGCTGCACCCCACTCAAATCTCTACTCTAGCCCACCCAATGAAACGTCTTGATGTCATATATATATAGTTTAATTTAAAACCCACTTTAATGTTTCCACACATTAAAGAAACTTCATAATATTAAATACAATGCAGAGACGCGCACACACGCCTTTGTGTGAGTTTAAATTCTAAAAATACATTAGTTGATATGATTTCACACTAATGGGATATAGCTAAATTTGACTGTAATTCTAAATTTTCTTTTTCATTCCACAATCAATAAACGACGTTATTTCGATAATTTCCATGTCCCAAAACATACCATAGATTTTACTTTGACGTTTTTATGTACTAATAATTAAGAAGCAGGCTGAAGATGTGTTAAGTATTTAATAAAGCAGCCTGGTATCCTTACTTTTGTTTTGTAATATTGCAAACAGAACATTAACTATATTGTATTGGACTGCACTCGAGGCTAGGGCTGCTCCGAATTTTGAAAATGTATAAACGATAGCAACTAGTGTAAAGATACTTTGTATAATGGGAGAATTGCTCCCAATAAGACAAATCTAACTGGGAATCATCATGTTAATTCAAAGATTAGGCAAATGGTAATGAATTACTTGGCTTTGATATTAAATTTATATGTTGAATTATTTGGGTGTTTTTTGTTATATATTATTTATTGTACATATTTGAATATAAATATGTGTATGTGTACATTGTATTGAATTAAAAAAGAATGATAAATTGCATAAATTTGCATATAATCTGATGAAATCTCGGACCGACAGTACCGCAATGTTTGAGAACCTGACCATACTGACCCTGACTATACCTGATCACTTTCAGTTTTGCTGAGTTAGATCATTTCACTTGGAACTGAGATTTCTGTCAATTTGCAACTCTGGCTCTAGCCCACCCAATTCATAGATCATGGAATCGCCCTGAATAACTTAAAAGCGAAATGAGCTATTTTTTAGTTTTAAGAAAATGTTACATTTTATAAACAATCAAAATCAAAAACTTATTAAAATTTGATAAAAACATTTACAACATAAAAATTCAATTTTCATTATATATTTATATAAACGATTAGAAATAAAGTGAAAAAACTTAAAACAATAATCAAACCAGGTATATATTATATTTTAAGAAAACTTAAGTATATATTTATAGTGCTCGTTTGATAAGATTTTTATATTTAGTTATCTATTAAGAACTATCAATTTCCATTATGACAGGGGTCTATATTTCATGTAATGCTTTATTACATTTGTTCCATGACATTCTATTCTAGCATAGAGTTGTGATTTGTTCATTGTCATGTGTGTTAATTAATTATTTCAAGTAGACTTTATGCAATTAATGAACTTACTACCTCTCATTTAAATAGATATAATTTCGGAAATTATAATATGCTGCACTGCTGGAGAAATTTTTTGGATTTAGGTCTACTGAAATAATTATATATTTCTTTAAAACTATGAAATTCTTTATGACATTCGTTTCTTTGTCCCTTTAAATGTCCCAAACGGCATATATGTGTAACTAAATATTGTTAATAACTTATCTTTAAAAGTGATTGCGAATTATAATTTTTGGAGATTATAAATCCGTAGTAGAGTATCGTATTGTTTCACCATACGTTAAGATTCCAAAAATAATTATTTACTTTTCTTTAATTCATAATAATAATTATTATTATTTGTAAAATGTGACATTGACAAAAATTAAACAGTTTATTCTTGCTTTAAGGTTGTGCTTACCGAAAACATATTTTATGGATTTTGATGGATATTGAAGTCAAATATCAATATTTGTTTACAAACTCGTACTTTTATACTTTATCTTATATAAATGCAACGAATCTTGCTAATTATGCTAAGCTATCTATTCAATTTTTTCAAACTTTATGTATTTTGTTGTATTTCTCATCATTCTTTCCTGCTTATGTGTGCACCCGCCTGGAACAATTTTGCACCTTGCCTCAAATTTTTTTTAACATTTACTGAGTCTGTCAATAATTTATTAACTGCAAATTTTCTGATATAACACAATAATTGCAAATACTGACAACACAATTAATGTTTCTTGCCCGGGTCAAGGTTTAAAAACTATGATTAACCTTTGAAATGTATATTCGAATTTACATAATTAAATGTTCTTATAGAAACTCAACTTAATTTATGACTTAATTTAGTAAAAAAAACTCTATTTTTAACCTTTCGTTCAATAAATATAAAACTTAATCAATTGGATACTGCTTTCCAATAAGTATGGAGATATTACAAAATGCAATTTCCATAACTCCTTGCATAGAAGAAATAATTATAAATATTAAAATATATCATATAAATATTTGTACAATGAATTTTCCGTAGAGTCGAAGTGGCCAAAATTTATATTTGTTTGCTACGTACACGTGACTTCAATTTACATTTCGCTCACATTAATAGATCAATTGATCTAAATTTGTACCACGCGCGGACAGTGTTTGCCACGTGACTACTACAACAAACAATTCTAAGTGCCCTATGCAACGAAATGGTTTCTCACCTTGATATATTAATGTAAGCAATTGCATTTTGCTGAAAATTTCTAGACCAATCATCAACTATTATTACTGTCATCACAAATTTGCACGCAGTGCTACAACAAGTGACACGTGTTATCACGTGAACAATCTTTTCTGATTGGTCAATGGAAGCAAGTGATCGTTGAAACATTTCAAAGGCTAATATTGCATCATTTGATTCTAAATAAAATTTGTTTAACGTCGTTGAGAAGGTTTATATATAAAATAGTGACAAGAGAAAACTCTTTGTTCTCTTTTGACACTGAATAGTATACGAATGGAAAATTCGAGTGTAAGTATTGTGACGTTAGAGTTTATCTAATAATGGAAAACATAAATTGAAGTGGTAAATTTAGATCACCCCGCGCTCCGTCGAGTCGCTACTGAGCCGGATTAAATCAGAATCAGAAATAATCACTCACACTAGCTCCGATACTTCTACCTTCGATAAAATCGTCACTAGCCAAGCAAAAACTCAGTTGATACATGTTAATACAATATTTTCATTCCGTAAAAGTACCTGTCCACGTCACAGTAAATGTCATAGACGACGACTGAGGGAAGCCCGACTTAGTCAATCGCACTTACCTCTGAAAAAGCGGAAGGTTTCTTCTAGCCAATCATTTGTTTGTAATGATGCTGTGGTAAAAACTGTATGCGAGGCATCAGCTGTAGTGTCAAATTGCTCAGTAACAAGTTCATCACCCAGTATACTGACTACCCTCTCATCTGGGCAGCACAAATTGACAAAGAATACCCTAGTAATACAAAATGCAAGGTAAGAAAAAAATTCAACTTAAAAATTCTTAGATTCAAATTAAATTAATTATTGATGTTTATTATGATTTTCTTTTAATTCAATTATATATATATATATATATATGTGTGTGTATAATTTTGAAAGGTATGAGAAAGCAAATATCCAGTTATTTCTAATGAATCGAGAATATTAGAATATTTAAAAATTAAAAAAAATATTAGTTTGTTACTCATGACCACTTAATTTTTTCGTTAACATTAAGGACCTGCTGGATCATTGGTTTTGATATTGGTCCCATACTTGCTCTGTCCCGTAGTCCAGATCTCGTACATCTATTTCTGATCTGTACTGCGATATGCTAAGTTGTTAATCAAATTAAACACTGAATTTAGCAAATATAATATCCAATCTAATATAATGTATTATAATATAATATAATGTAATAGCAAATATATAATGAAATTGGTTCCAGTCCCATAGGATTAGGACTCTAGGTCACCTTCTGGTTAGCAAGCTTTTACCATGTAGAATCATTGAAAATCTTTGAGACTCTAGACATTGATTATTCTCTAGAACAATGTCGAGTTTCTGAAAATCAATAAAATTTCAAATATATCTTGAGCTATGCAGCACTTTTTTTAAATTTTGATTCAATAAAATTATGTTTTGTAAGATGTGTATAAATATATACCTAAAAAAATTTCAGATAGTTGAGTATAGCATATTCAAATTAAAAACTATGAATAAAGAAATTCAATTAACTTTAATATTAAAATACTATCAGCAAAATTGACAGGAAAAATATTAAAATACTATCAGCAAAATTGACAGGAAATATTGTTAACTCGAAATCTACTTCATTTTACGAAGATCATTAAAGCCATTATTATAAATTAACATTTTTTCAATAATTGTTAAAAGTAGAGTTTGATTAATTTAAAATTATTGTGTGGAATTCTGAATTCAAATACATTGTAGTATGTTTCATGAAGCATTTCTAGTGAAATTTTCTATGGTTACTTACTTTGTAAAATCACTTGCAGGTACTATTTAATTTCATGCTCGCAATTCATCAGAAACTTCTGAAGAATGTGAGAATGCACATGAATTATAACCGTTGATTTGCATTCTGCATAATTTTACTAGTTTTAATTAATGCTGTTAGGTTGAGTTTTCTGACACACGAAAGGGCTTGGGGTATGGTTAAAATTTCCCACCTTTACTAATTTTCCTTTGTAGAGACCCAATCGAGGCATAACTTCGGTTGTGGTAAGCCTGCGCATTAACCTTTGCAAAAAGTTATCATTATTCCAATGTTTTGCTGATGTCATCATTTTTTAGAGTTAGATATGGGTTTCTTTTAATTTTAAGTACTCTCTTGCACAGGATGCAAAACTTGTTACTCTACCCAACCCGCGATTCGACACGATCAAAGAAAGATTACCAGCATAATACTAATAAAAATTGCAACATAAAAGTATCAACAAAAATATTTTATTCGCAAATTGCCAACTTGTCTCCTTTAAACAGGTTTTGAACTATGTTGTTTTATGTGCTGAAACTTTTTTTGTATAAACATATCCGAACAAGACTTGTCAACGAGTCGAAATTTTTAAGCTCGGCTCGGCTCGAGAACCATGCAATGAAGCTCGCTTTAGCTCGATTTTTTAAAAATTTTCGCTCTCAGAAGTTTTTACCTAGCTCTTTCTATTATTTAATAAACATTTCAAAATAAGACTATAAAAAAAGTTATATTGAATTAAAAAATAAGAAAAATCTTCATAAGCTAATTGAAAAGCAAAACTATAAGTTTGCTTGGCTTAATAAAAGCTCGTTTCGGGCTCGTTCTATATCCAATGAAGTGCTTATGCTCTGCTCGGCTCTGCTCGGCTCATTGACAAGTCTGGACTTAACAATATGTGTGTCTGATTATGGATTTCTATACAGTAACTGCATTTTTGAGGATTGACTAATTCATAGCAAGCTTGCACTAAGTCACAATGATCAATGGATAAATATGTTTATCTCACTTTCTTGCTTATGATCAGCCTGCATTTGTCAATTACAAAAGTGCAGTTCGCTTCCTGTTAATGCTATGGAAATCCATGGTCTGATTGACTGCATATATAGATATTGAATGAATTACCATTTGACCAATTTTGTTTGATAAACTACTACTATAAAATGTAGTTCAAATGTTTTTCAACTTTCTATGTATTGTTTGTTATTGGTTACATCAAAGCATTTGAACTTTGTTCAATAGCGTCAGTGTGTTTACATAGATTGTTAGTACTCGTGTCTAGGAACTACCAAGCGGAATCTTCCAAACGTGACGCCAGTTTGCTTCCACATTTGCTTAATTTTCAAACGTCTCAACCATCAGGTAACTTATTTAGAACGTTTTCTTACACATTTCAATTCAAATGGTTGCTCATCCATAAATATGCACCTATATATTATTTTCTTAGATAAAAATAAAAAATTTTTCTTCTGCATTTGGCTAATGACCTTTATGTATTTTATGCTAATAATGTCAAGTTAGACTAATTTCAAATTCTTCTCAAATTTTCTTTATGTTGTTTATTGAAACGTTTTTTTTTCGAATAAAAAACTTTTGATGTAAATTTTTGAAAATAGGCATGTACTGAATTGATTCGATCTTTCAATTTTTGTAAATGAATCAGGATAAGTTGGGTTGACATATTTCCATTTTTTTGTAAAGTAAGAAATTTTAAAATGACGTTTATAAGGCGTAATCAACTTATCTGACTTTGATCATCATTTAAATTAGATTGAAAACGCGAGTAAGATCACCACGTATTTCTATTTTACTTCTATCAGAATTTATAATATATTATGAACTAATGAATTTCAGTTTCCCACTTTTATCAACTTTAATCAGAATATCATTTATAATTAGTTCAATGATCTATAAGCACTGAGTTGAGATTCTAAATTAGTTGTGGCCAATATCATTCTTAGTTATTTAGGTAATAAAAACAAAGAAATACAACAATGCGTTGAACTTTGGAAGAAGTGGTCATTAAGCTTTGATGGAAAAGCCAATCAAGTCATTCAAAGATTACCAGGTTTTCTACCGCATTCACAAATTCCTCTACACAATGACATAGGCATCCCAGCACATTAAATTTTGTATAATGTCGAATGTTTGTAATTTGTTGCTTTCAGTAGTTATTAGATAGATTTAGTTTAATAGTTGTTCTAACGATATTACGTTAATGAAATATTCTGTTTAGAAAACAGTTTAATATCAGCCTTTCCAAATGAAAATGTAAGGTGTGAAAACCCTGAATAATTACAATTGAGAGAGTTTTTAAGAATTCACAGAATTAGACACTTGAGTTCTTAAAATTTATTAGAAAAAAAGATGAGACATACCTCATTACGATGGAAAGTAAGAACTGATTGAGATGCATATTCTCATTCAAATTGAATAGTAAAAAAGTTGGTTGGAATTACATTTGATTATTTCATGTGACCTGCTGGTATATTTAAATTTATTTTTAGTGAGAAGTAAGCATTCCTACAAAAAATCCTTATTTTATCATTTTTACATTACACTATGAATTTTCGTAAAAAGATCAACTTGCATTTACCTGGTGATGAGAATTTAAAAATACATGCGCTCAGCCTACAATTTTTACACCGTTTCTAGTGTTGATAACCGCCAATTCGAAAAGCTCAATACCGTTTAAGAAAAAAATGATTCAAATATAATAATTATAAACAAAATATTTTTAATTTAAAAATATCTTGTACTTTTCAATCGAACAAACTTCCCAAAAAATACAGTTCTTGTTGTATTATGTTTCTGATGGGTATGACAGCTTTAAGCGATCAAATTCATGATTTTTTTGGGATGGAAAGTCGTCTAAACACATAGTATAAAAGAATCCAAAAATACGTTAAGAATTAATGCAATTGATCCCAAAAGATTGTTATTGTTTATCATTAATACAGCACTACACTCCAAACATGTGATGAATAGGGAAATATTGAAAAATAATTCACTAGGGAAATACTTAGATAGCATAAGCACTAGAACCAAAATAAGGGGCAAACTTAGTTAAATGCAGGTGTATTGCCAAACCCTTTTATGAAATTATTAAGTCTTGGAGTTGTTTTTAATTCTGCAATAGAACGTTAAGAGACTATTGTGTATAAATGTTACTATGAAGCGATCTATTCTTGGCTAAATTTTATTTTTAATTTCTGACGACTAGAACGTTGCATTCATGGCATACTTGTGTCTAGCAAATTAGATCAAGTAGATATGTAAATGTGAAAGCAAATTTTCAAATTAGATCTTTAGTTATTGTATTTATATTGTTTTGCTATAGAAACTGAAATCCAAAATTTACAAAACATGTTTTTAAATATTATCAGTATTTAGTCTTATCCACAAGTACTTCATTAATGTGACTGACCTGATCTTCTTCACTAAATGCACGTTGTTTCAATCATAAATTGCACGTAATCATTGTTTTTATTATGAAGTACTAATATTTAAAATAATCTAATTGATTATCTCGAGCTAATCACGGACC
This sequence comes from Hofstenia miamia, assembly GCA_900660155.1. NCBI lineage: Eukaryota > Metazoa > Xenacoelomorpha > Acoela > Hofsteniidae > Hofstenia > Hofstenia miamia. The sequence goes on along the minus strand of CABFPE010000021.1, from coordinate 1,722,149 downwards.
TACTTGTCAGGGCAAAAGTCAAAGTTGACTTAAAACTACAATTTACAAAATTACTCCTGCATAAATATAAGAAGTTTAATGAGTGTTTGACAACTTAAAGAAAGTCAGTATTCAGCAGTGTCACAAAAATACATGCGTATTTACAGTAAATTGCAGTATTGTAGTCTGTGAGCATTATGTCAAATTAATAAGTTAAGCCAAGTAGTGTACTAACTAGCTCAAGTAAAAAAAAGTGGCCACTTTTCAAAATTTNTCAATCGAACAAACTTCCCAAAAAACACAGTTCTTGTTGTATTATGTTTCTGATGGGTATGACAGCTTTAAGCGATCAAATTCATGATTTTTTTGGGATGGAAAGTCGTCTAAACACATAGTATAAAAGAATCCAAAAATACGTTAAGAATTAATGCAATTGATCCCAAAAGATTGTTATTGTTTATCATTAATACAGCACTACACTCCAAACATGTGATGAATAGGGAAATATTGAAAAATAATTCACTAGGGAAATACTTAGATAGCATAAGCACTAGAACCAAAATAAGGGGCAAACTTAGTTAAATGCAGGTGTATTGCCAAACCCTTTTATGAAATTATTAAGTCTTGGAGTTGTTTTTAATTCTGCAATAGAACGTTAAGAGACTATTGTGTATAAATGTTACTATGAAGCGATCTATTCTTGGCTAAATTTTATTTATAATTTCTGACGACTAGAACGTTGCATTCATGGCATACTTGTGTCTAGCAAATTAGATCAAGTAGATATGTAAATGTGAAAGCAAATTTTCAAATTAGATCTTTAGTTATTGTATTTATATTGTTTTGCTATAGAAACTGAAATCCAAAATTTACAAAACATGTTTTTAAATATTATCAGTATTTAGTCTTATCCACAAGTACTTCTTATCAGTATTTAGTCTTATCCACAAGTACTTCATTAATGTGACTGACCTGATCTTCTTCACTAAATGCACGTTGTTTCAATCATAAATTGCACGAAATCATTGTTATTTTTGTCAAGTACTAATATTTAAAATAATGTAATTGATTATCTCGAGCTAATCACGGACCTACTTGTCAGGGCAAAAGTCAAAGTTGACTTAAAACTACAATTTACAAAATTACTCCAGTCCTGCATAAATATCAGACCAACTATAAGAAAGTTTAATGAGTGTTTGATAATTTAAGGTAAGTCAGTATCCAGCAGTGTCACAAAAAATACATGCGTATCTACAGTAAATTGAAGTATTTTAGGCTGTGAGCATTATGTTAAATTAATAAGTTAAGCCAAGTAGTGTACTAACTAGCTCAAGTAAAAAAAAGTGGCCACTTTTCAAAATTTTACTATCATTAGTTTTCACACTAGATGACACTGGTACAATTAATAGTTCAAAATATTAAGAAATACTCGTGGAATTTGTACAATGCGCAACCTGCTTATTTCCTAATTCATGGATCTTAGAACAAGATGGAGCAACCCCTCATACCTCAAAATTGAAAAAAGAATTTCTTTCAAATTATTATATTCAAGTTATGCAATGGCCGGCGAATTCGCCAGATCTAGTACCCATAGAGAACATGTGGCAGATTCTGAAGGATTTTGTCTAGAAAAAAAATCCCACAAATCTGAATGAATTAAAGAGTTACATCCTTGAATCGCAAATCCAAATCACTCAAGAAGTTAGATTCCGTTTAATGGATTCAGTTTCAAGACGTTTATCTGCGTGTCACGTTTTGCATGGCAAACTTGTCAAATAACTTTGTAATCAGGTTACAAGCTGAGACAATTATATTTTCAAGGATCTTTTATAAGCTTCTATTTGTTTTTCGTTTGCTATTAAAAATATGTTTATAATGTGGCCACTTTTTTGACTTGAGCTATATTTTGTAATTCAAATCCCAGCAAAGATTTTCCTGATAGATATTTTTGTTTAGTAAAATGGTTTTTCATTCAAATGACTTAAGGTTCTTATGATTATTTTAACTATCCTTTTTAATTGTAGAAAGCATTATCAGTAAATGATCATTGCAAAATTTTTTTATGAAATTTCACACAAATAACATTTCTTGAAAAAATTTAACGTATTTATAAATCTGATAGACTATCTTGCTATCACATGATTCCTTCATCTTTTACTAGAGATATATATATATATATATATATAATAGCACCTTTATGTGAACAAATCTTAAATAAGTTTTCAAAATATCAGTTACAATGTATACATTTTTATTATAGATCAGTTCTGTAGTTTATATTTTTTAATTTTCCATATACTAAAATTGGTCTCAGTGTGTTATAGAATGAATCAATTTTTTACATCTTTTATCAATACAAGTCAAGCAGTTGAAAAGTTCTACAATTGAAAATGTTTCGTGTGAGAAAAAATTGTAATAAATATTGGAGTGTTTCTAGTTATTAAGCACATTATGTGTAGCCGACTGAAGAGTACGATAACTTAGTATTTGTTGTAAATTCAAAACAATCTTTAATCCACGGTTGTATGTAATGCTGCATCTCATTTGTATAATTTTAAAGCATTTAAATTTGTTGTTTAAGGGGCAAGCAGGCTTGCTTTTCTGTGCTGTGTGCACAATTTTTTCTGTGAATACGTATTTCAATTATGACATAGGAGACCAGTAACTCGTGTGGAAGAAAATACTTCCCCTTTCATATTTGATTTCAAATGGGAAGACAACCATCGATTACATAATCCTAACAGCAGAATTTTCTTACTTATCGGGATTGCAGAAAGTCTGCAGTTTTTCAAAGCATTATTGTGCTGAAACTAAATTTCACTGAATTTAATGGAATCATGTTGGAATCTTCAACAATGTTCACCAACTGATTTGCAAATGGCTTGTGGGGAATTCCAAGGTCTTTCATCTTCAGGATTTAAACACACCAAGGCTTTTCTAATAGTGTGCAATGGCCTATTCCCACTTTTGATACCTACATATACATATGCATAAAACGTTGCTAATTTTAGTGTAAATTTCATCGCTGCTCTAATAATCAATTCAAATATAAAAAAAGCTTAATCAAAACTGAAAAACTAACTCAATGTGATAGTAAGATGCATCTAGGGACCATTTTTAAACACTGATTAATATTAAGATCTGAATAACCCTACTGATTTAATGGAATCTAGTGATATGCAAAAAAGTAGAACTTATTAGAAGCACCCAGTATTTTAAGCAACGTTTTGAAATAAGAAAAATATAATTTACATATATATTTATATATGAATTTCATTTAAATATGAATAACTTTTAAATATTTTGTAAAAAAATTTTTCATTCAACCCGATTTGGAATTGAACATTTTAGCTCCGCCCGATCTGACTCGTTTTACAACTGCTTGTGACAGTTTAGTAACGTTTAAAGGCAATAGATAAAGACCATCGCCATCGTTGCATACTTTAATTGTATTGAAAATAGACAACTATGTGACCACACAATTTTTCTCCCAGTATCAAAGTAACCTTTTCAGACAGGGCCCCGTCTTGTGAGATTTAGCCTCCTTTGTGCTGGTTTCAGTTTCATATATTTATTCCTGATTTAGTATTGAGATTAAATGTGCTAAAAATAATCAAATTATTACTTGTAGTGAAATTGAATACCTGCCGTTGGGTGAATTTTTTCAAACAACAGCCAACACAACAACAAAACACTGTTGTGTCACACAACAGACACAATGCAATAACACAACAGAGTCTTAAATATATTCGTAAGATATCAATTTAAATGATAACAAATGCTTGCGATGTTAGCTACACAAAAAGTTTATCAATTACAATTAAATAAAAACAATTAATAATGTTAGTAAATAATCATCATTCCCTTCCACCCCAAATAAAAATTTGTTAATGTCGTGCAATAGTCAAAAGTGAGGGCCAAAATGCTAATACTGTACTGTTATGGCGTCCACTTACCTATTTCTTTTTAAAATTTGGGAGGGTGGGACGTGGAAGGATGCAAATGTCATTTTTAAACATATTAAATAATATATTTCAGAAGCAAAATTATTTTTAAGTGAAACCATTAATTCCAATCCTCTATAGCTGAAATCCTGATATTTTGTCTATGTTTACAACTTTTGAATAAGATGTTGGCAGTATGAGTGAATTTTTATTTCTCATAAAATAATTACATAAATTTATAGAATGGAACAATTGTAATTGTGCTAAATGTTCTCCTTATATATCTGTGCCTACACCGTACTTGAAATTTTATTTGCTGCTTAGTGCATGTATATTATAGTTCTGCAGGTCCATTCATTCTCATGTGACCCAGTAAACAATAAAAGACGTTTTATAACCTGTCTTAAAATGGTTTAGAAATCGTTTAAAAAAACGTCTAGAAGACGTTTAGAAATGGTATCTATGTAAGGTGTAGAAGACCTGTTTAAAACGTTTAAAAATGGCTTAAAAGACGCTTGAAAGACCTTTAGTAAACGTCTAGATGTTTATAAATTGCTTAGAAGGCGTTTATAAAGCATTTAGTAGATCTTGTTTTTAGAACCATTAAAAATTCGTAATTAAATTTGATTCTAAGCTACTTTATAAAGTATCACTCATTCACTATGGATAGACAAATCTGCATACAGCTAATAAGCAGGGACAGAAATTATCAAAAACAAACACAAAAATGTTAGCATTGACACTGCATTTCAACAGTGAAAGTCATATTTTATAATTATGAATTAATCATACTTCAAATAAAATGTCTTAGTTTATATTCTTTAACAATGTGTTTATAATTTGGCGCATTATGAATTTGTTTTTTTTATTTTAAATATTTTAAAATTTTTTTTTCAAAGCATAGTAGAAAAATATACTGTCAATTAAATTTTAAATTGTTCTCAAGCAATACTAACTTAGTGCTGAAGTTTTGCACAAATTATTCTTATAATAACTTGAATATTCAAATTTTAAATATCTAAGGAGAGTTCCTGATCTGGTCCATTAGAAACACTGCAAAATTTTAACAACCATTTGGGAATTATTTAAAAAAACTTTTAGAAATTGCCTAAAAATAGTTAAGAAATGATTTAGGAAACACTTAGTAATGATTTAAAAATCGTCTAGAAGACACTAGGCTTGGTATTAAGTTTTTTTGTGGGAGTGGGACAAATAAGTTCTTAAGATCATAGACAAAGAAACTGGTATGACGAGCTTAGTTTTGTAAATCAAAATCTTTGAGAATTTGTCCAAAATTAAGTTAAGGTGACAAAAATGTTCATAGGACTGGCATGGAGAAGGAAATGGGACAAAAATAAAATCGGACTAGTTGGGACTAAGACCAATAAAATTTTGATTCCGCAGAATTTTAATGCGCATGTGCATTCAGTGCAAATGTTGAACAGTGTATAATGGTGAGAGTAAGTGGGTGCATCTCGGAGAATTGCGATGGTTAAGTCTCATTGTTTTGAGCCACATGGTCCACGGTTGCTTCAATCAAACGATTCTTGTGCTAAGATTCTTAGCTATCTGCGTAAGTCTGTGTAATAACTATCGATCTACTAAGTTCTGCAAAATTTATTAATCAATATTTTGGCTACTTATAGGTGATTATCTCTCTTAGCAATAATGTGAAATGCGAACATATATAAATATTTTTTGGAGAAAGTGACCTGAGCAAATATCTATGTACTACATCATTATCAATGAATTATAGAGTATTAGCTATCCATTCGTGAACATATGCAATATCTACATGGTGTAGAATTCATGATATTCCCAGTGTAATATGAAAACTGTATACTATTTGCTGACCCAAGAACAACTCATTCCAAAAAAAATAGATACTGAATTGATAATCCTTTCTTTGAATTCGAAAAAGAATGTAATACATTTCTCTGATGTGATAAAGACAAAAGTCTTTTACTTGCCAACTTTATACTATTTAAGAGAAATTTCAAGCAATCATACACATTTCAGCCTTTACTGAACTATTCGAAAATTCAATTTGTGAATGGTAGATTTACAAAAAGTTGAAAAGTTGAAAAATATAAAAAACAGATAAATACTTACTGTAATCAAGTACACCTATTTGCTTTTCAAAAAAATAATAGATTCCTATCATCAAGGTTTAACGCTCCTGCCAGGAATGGTATAAGCAAAAAATTCCCAAGTAGTTTATTTTCAAATATCTTACGAAATAATAACTTATTTAGGAACAATTGACTTTGTAGCATTCGTAAAGTGTATTTGCTTACTACATGTGCTTTTAGAAATTTAAAATTTTCTACTGTTGTTGTTGTTCTTGTTGCTAATATGCAATGGAATGTGCAATTGGCAGAAAAGATCAATGTGACCATTATGAGGACGTTAAAAATACATTAATTATCAATACTGATGACTTACAATCCACAAATAGGTTATCAGATTAGTCAGACCTCTTTACTGTAACACAATTTCATTTAGTAGGAAATAATGATGTCATTTACATATTTCATTTTTTAGACAACGTTATATTGGGCTGTTTTAAATCGACTTTTCTTTCTGATTGTTTCCATAGAGTAGCAAATTTGTCGATATTTTAAACCAAATCCAATACAATTTCTTTAAGAGGCTCAAAATCAGCCTCCAATAAATTGAAGTAAGGTAGAATACTGAATAACTAAAATTGTAAAAGAAGGTAGAGCAATAGGTCGACCCAGGCTGAATAAGCTTGCTCAGCCGACATTAAGCATAATTACCCATGCTCGAGGTCGCAAAAAAGGTGCCTTCTCAATAAAAGAGTTTAGAATTTTGGGTGCGCTATATTATTGATTGAAATGAATTTGTTGTGCTTTATTCGATTTTATTATTAGTTATTGATCAAACCTGTAACCTCAAAATATGTTAATTGAAGATCATTTTTCTAATTACAATTTACAATACACAAATATGAGTATTTATTTTTGTGTTCTTTTTTGAAGTCTTTGTCTGCACTAGATGTTTGTGCACAGAAAATATCTGCAGGTGATTTCTCACACTATCTACCAGATTAATATCTTAATTTTTTTTTACTTTTTTGACAACTATAGATATCAAGGAGGATAAATTGCCTTAGCACTTATCGGTTTTCTGAAGCGCAGCATAAAGAAACAATGTCAAATGATGTACACGATATGAATTTGTGTGTAACGAGACGACACAAGCTGAACTTTTTTCATTAGATATTACCCATTTGCTCATGTTTGGAACAAGTATGCTTAAAATTTTTAAAGCAACTTTTAAACCCTTGTATCTTCCTGTTCATGCATATGATTATGTATCGCAAGTATATTTTTGATACCGAATGCTAACATTTAACAAATTTGGCTATTGTAATATCGCTACCCAGGTGAAACTAACACTTCATAGCTAGATAATCTATTTAGAGAATCAATCCAGGGATCAGCGCCAGCTATCACGGGGNTTAATTAATCAAACCGCAATAATCAATGAAAATATAACGAGGTTAATGTTCATCATATTCACAGCTCGTGGTTTTCTATTTATACAAAATTTACTAAAACATATTTACCGATTAAATGCTGCTAAACAAGTACCAGTCGCCTTATTTCAATTTTGGTTTTCCCACGGTTTAAATTTCTGCGTACCGCGTGGCTTTGCAGAACTGTGTGCAGGCGTATCGTCCACACGTAATTTTGTCAAACCAATTTGGCGACTACTACTTGCCGAAATTAAACTATCAAAATTAATAAATGCATTTTCCAAGAATTAACATAAATCATCGATAGAGTTTTGAGTGTTCTTTCTTGGATGATGCTTTTTAAACCCTTGTATCTTCCTGTTCATGCATATGATTATGTATCGCAAGTATATTTTTGATACCGAATGCTAACATTTAACAAATTTGGCTATCAGACAGAACACTCTTTACTGTATTCATAAATCATTTACAAGCAAACCCCTTAATAAAAAACATTTTTTAATCAGCTAAGAGTAAAACGTAAATTTGTGGTATAGCATGGGTTGGTCAGCGGGTTTTGAATTTAGCTAGAGGATTTTAATTCTTAAATATGTTATTTTAACTTGAATAGGCTTATTGATTGAAAAGTATTTTCTATCTATCTATGCTATGTATCATTCGCTGAATATTTACACACTTAATGAAACGCCAACCTTCACTTAGACTTACAACAGAAATTTGCAACATAACTGTCTTCCTTAATATCAGAGAGTTCAATGTCACTGTCGTCCTCTAATATTGCATTGCTAAAAATATCGTACTTATGTACTTTCCATATCGCTTAAACTGAATTAATGTAATGTATATATTTTACAAGGTGATACAGCTGTGTATTGTCCTATTGTGAGAATTGGACTTAACTTTAGCGTTATAGTTATAAAATTATACTTCTCGGTGATATTAACAAAGCTATACTTAATGTAGTTTTTGACCTAAACTATGTTGATGACAGTGTCGGAGAGTGAGGGGGGCTTAAAGTGCTATAGAGCCCAATGCAACAGCTAACCCCTCTAAACGCAAAATAGGCAGGCAAAAATTAAAAGCAATGAACTTACAAAATACAACTACATTGGTTTTTGTCAATAATAGAATAAACTCACTGATTTTACAAGTATATATATATATATATATATATATATATATTTACATATACGTTTTACATATACATATTTACATACGTTTTTTTAGCATTCATTGTAGTTTGTATGTGGCGGGCTCCTACAA
>CABFPE010000021.1:1701647-1713293 GCA_900660155.1 Hofstenia miamia | reverse complement strand
TATATATATATACATATACGTTTTACATATACATATTTACATACGTTTTTTTAGCATTCATTGTAGTTTGTATGTGGCGGGCTCCTACAAGAGCCCTAACCCCTAAATATTACATGTCAGCCTCGCCATTGTTTGATAGTCGTTATTATAAGCGCTTAAGTACACATGCATGATCGCACACTAGCAGGTTTTCGTGTTGCTTCAAGCTAAATATTTAAATAAAATGTAGTTATGGGCATAACGGCTTAGGGTACAGTATGGACATATCAACAGGCTTTTTTCATAGGTGCAGGAATGGACACGGCCCCTACCCCAGAGTACAAGCAATAAATATGAATGAAAGATTTTTTAACTGCAGAATAAATGAAGATGACGCCATATGGGTTGGGGCCAAATATATGGTGAAGTTTGTAATCAAGCCTAGAGTCAAAGGAATGATGACCACCTTAGAATATTTTTCATTAAGCTAGCTTCCCATAGACTTTTTAATGTAATTTTAATTTTTAAATGTGAAACAAAATATTCATAAATGCAAATCTTGAAAAATTAGATTGAATAGTAATTTTGTAGGACATGGAATTCTTAATGTTATTTTGATATGAATTTATTTATTAGTTGAAGAATATGTTTGTGAGTGTTCCCATTCCTTAATAATATATTTTAAGGCTTATTTACATATCCATTTGCATTTAGCCATTAATCATTTTAATTGTAATGTATTAAATCACTTAAAGAAGAGACACACTGTATGGTCTGACGAAGTCAGTAGTACTTCAGTGTAGTTTTCTTCGTTATTGTTGGTATTTATGGGACACAATCTGAACAATTGAGAAGCTTCAATACTTCTCTGGTATGATTTCTACAATTGGCTCAATTATATAGTTGAAATGGATACTTGCTTTTACTGTTCCTGACTGCTAATACCAAATTGTCTTCACAGAAGAAAACAGAATAGCATGGTTGATGCAGGGTTTAGACATTGAATAATGAATAGTAACAACATGAAAAAACAGTACACCCCTGTAGTGTTCTGTGGAAAAGCATTTTCTTGGTCCCAGTCCTGTCCCATCTCAATTCCATGTAATTTTCTAGTTCCCTAGTTTCATTGCTAACATAGCATAACTTTTATTTTGAAAACAATTAACAAAATAATGGGTAATATCTGAAGTCCGTGGTACCGAATCCTTCATTTTTGACCCCGCCTCATTGAGTCTTTCTACCGAGTATCGAGATGTTTTTCAGAGATACACAAATTCAAATTTACATTTCTAGAAAAATTACAAATAAGAACGTATAGATATACAAGATTTTTTGGAAAGACTTTTTCTCATCGACAGTTTATAAATTAAACATGAAAAAGCTGGTCAAGCCTCTTCGAAGCTCAAAATTAAAAAGCGGCAAACGCTCAGCTCAAATTGCATCTCCGTTACTTAGCCTTAATGCATTTGCCCATTCTCTATGGACCAACTTTGAACAGATTCAGTTAGTTTTTCATAAGATTCTTTGAAAACTATGTTTTCTATATTATGTCTACTATATAGCATTTTTATTATTATTATATTTAATAGGAAATTTGATGATTTTTGGTCGTTATTTTGAAATTACATTTCTTAGTTTAATTAACAAAAGGAGTTAGTTACTCACAGAATGCCAAACAATTCACTATTTCTTTCTAAATGATATAATAGAATTAGCTTTAATTATTGCCAGGCCGGATTTATTAAAGATAATTTGGCATTTCAAAATATGGCAAAGCGACTTGGATAATTGAACCGTTTTATTACCGGTCTAATTACTAAAAATATCTTATATTTTTGGGAAATTATTCAGCAAAATTGCAAAAAACAAGCTTCTTTTTAAAATAACAAATGACTTTTTAGTCAACAAGGCTGTCTATTATAATTCACAAATGATAATTGCAGGTGATTGTACTTTTGAAAGTTTACCTTGTTATATTTCCTCGCAATATTTTAATGGAATTTCTAAATCGTATTGCTTTCGAAATTGCAAATCCGCTCTGCTAAATATTTAATCATATTTCGTTCTATTTTTTCAACTCAATACATGCAGTTGCATTTCAATTGCATTTTCTTCATGTTCCTTCACTGTCTAGATGGCAAAAACCTGTAGTTTTAAGAGAAGCGTTTATTAATAGTTTTTGTAAAAAATTAAAAAATATACATTTGTTATTTTTGTTTATTCATAGTTACACGATCCAATGCAAACGTAAAATTTTATTGCAATAACAACATATATTTACAAAAAACGCTACTATGATATAAGTAATTAATAATAAGAGTCAAAGCAAATTTATTGCTTAATGTATACAAAATTCTACAAACTAACACATGACAAAAGAAAAATAAAATATAAGCAAATAAATTACTAAAAATTAATATGTACAATATATAATAATATAATCAATGTTTGTGTGAATGTTTGTGTAGGTGCTCAATGTTGGATGTATGTTTCGAATGCATGAAGTGTATTACCGTCCCCTAATGTATATTGTTTTATTAGTTTTATTAATACATAAAAATACTCTGAATATAATTTTGTCAAAAAATTTGTTTTGTATACAGTTTATTGTATTGAAAAATTTCACTTGTTTATTGGTTAAACGGCCGATAAACGGCGAGTGCTTAACTCAACCGGTTACCAATCAACTTTTCTGACCGGTTGTAGCACTGACTTGGATGCTTTTACCACAGTTCCATTTCTAAAGTTTAATATAATAATATATTATTATTGGTACATAAAATATTTTTGAACATAAAATGTTGCATTACGCCATCTTGCGTTACAACTTAAGCAACGAATGTTGCAGATTGCAAAAATTTGCCACTTGCTTCTATTCACCATAGCGGTGAGAACAGGTAAATGCGAATGCCCAAGGACAACATTGGAAATATGTTCTTGATTTAAAACATTGTACCAAGCATTATTATAGTCAGTGATATATGAAAAGCATTCTTAATCATAAAGCGCAAGGAGAATACAAGGCGGGAATATTTTATTTCGATTGAATTTTAAATTCATTTTTAAAAGTTGTTAACATTGTCAAGGAAATCGACATTTCAGGAGTCCTTGTTGCTTAGAAAAGTAAACTTTAATTGATCCGTGGTTTCATGTTAAGATCTTGAATGAATTTTGAAGTGATCATATGACCAACCTTGAATTCATGGCACAAAAACTCTACAAAATGAAATAATGAAGTGTTATGTAAAAATTGTTTTAAATTACAATATACATGGCTTCCAATCTTAAAATTAGCCTGGACGTATGCAGAATTTTTATTGGGAGGGGTGGGGAGAAAACCATGAACCGCACAAAGTATGACTTATTTCTATTAATTGAAATATAATGGACACGATAGGTATGTACAAGATAACGTCTCACTTTTGGCTACAACTATGGGAAAAAGTTGGAAATTGTTAAATGTATTTAAAAATTATGATGACACTAACGTTCAGAGAAAAAGAATATTAGATACTCATTTATTATTGTGCTTTGATTTCACTTTTCTCGCGTTCATTGAAAGTCTGTTTTCCATTTGTCAACATTCATTCTACACCTATGGGTTATTAAATTAGTAACAACAATACTTTTGTGATTTTTCCCGGATTGGAGACAACCCCTGCCCCTGGAACTGGCTGCATCTTTCTCTAGCATTTGAATTATTGTAGTGCTTCAAGTTAAAAAAAAAGCTATAGTCCACACAAAGACACCTGGCGTTAAATGATTTAATAGCTGTGTTTTAATTCTCACACGAAACAATATTCGAGTTGCGCAATCTTTCGACTATCAAATGTGACTAGTGTTGCGCCAACATCATTTCATTCTTACATTGTAATGGAAACGTAAAGAAACCATGATAAATTTACCGCACTCATGTAAATACCCATATGAAGCTGATAACTGGAAAAATACGGCGGCAAAAATTCAAGAATTGCATGATTCTCCGTCAATTCAATCTCTTTTGGTGACAATTAAAAGGTTTATATCTATATTCAGCACAGGAGATGTTTGCATTGACCACATCAATTTGGCTCATTTGAGAACAGTCATTTGGGAAAGAAGTGAATTCATTTTCAATACTCTGCCCCTTGTTTGTGTAATTTCTCTGAGAATAGAAGAATTCTTTCCTACCGGTTGCATTGAAGTACTCCAATGCAATGAGGTATTGGTTCTTAATCAATCTCAGGTACGCAATTTTACATATTATGTAAATCACATACAGTTGTAAATATAGCTAAAGATTTATATGCATCTTCCGAGACACCTATCTATCCAATAGAGAGTAGAGAGTGGCAATATGAGGTAAGCGTTGACCCGAAACCGACCCGATCAGAATATTTAGTAGCCGAAACCGACCCCACTGAAATCGATCCGAAACGTTGACTTTTATTTGACGCTATGGATCTCTGTACAAACAAATGATCGTTAACATTAATCATTTTCTGATGCGGGGAACGGCAATTCATTGGCATTATTAAATATCTTGGATCTTTCTCAAATCAAGCGGTGATTAATGTCAGTATTTTTTAATAATCAATCTAATCTTTGTACCCGAACCCGTCCCGACCTGATTTAGGGTCGGATTTAATCGAGTACCCGATATCCCTCTCTACGCCCAGAAAATTGCCTTGGACGCAGAGCACTAATCCATTTTTACTGTTTTTTTTATAAAAAACTAACAATAGGTATATAGAAAAAATGTACATAATGAATTGAGTCACTATTTATTCAGTTGACATTTTCTAAATACTTTGTAGTTTTTTAATTTTAGATACATGGTTACTCAGTAATAATTTGAAGAATAATGCAAAATCTCTTATTGTGAACATCGAAATAATGATTCAAATGTACTCATTACCACCTGAAAAAACATTGAAATTTGGTAAAATTCTTATGCTAGTCTACTTCTATATACGAAGAAAGCTGGGTATAGCGTAAGGATGTAAGCTGACTGTTATTTTTGCTCTAGTCCAACCCGCAGTCCACGTACATTTTTCAGAAATCGGTCCCGTTTTCCCGCAGCCCACGTTTGATTTAACTTGACGCACGCACAGTCAGAGGCGCACCCAGAGGGGGGAACTGGGGGAACGTTCCCCCCCTCAACAGAGCAGAGATGCTTCCATTCCTCATGAAATGTTTGCTTATAACCAGTGGCGTACCAAGCTGTGGAATTTATTTCAGTGAGTTTTTCCAAATTGCCATTGACTGGTTAAACAAAAAAATTTTCGTTAAAGAATATTGAGAAAGGAAGTCCAAATTTAGGTGGTGAAATGCATTTCTTAGTGTCGAATTCATCAATATTTCCAAAGAATTTTAGGGGCTTGCCCCGCTTTTTGTTACTTATGGGCCGTAAGTTACGGCGGAGATATTCCACCGTTGTAAAACCCTGCGTACGCCCCTACCTATAACAATTATACAACATAATATGTAAATAACTATTGGTTCTACTCTATGTCTGCAAGGGTAGACAATATTAAATTGATATTGCAATTATTGCAAAAATTGCAAATTAACTAACCTATTGAATATTTTAAAAAATCAATTGCCAAATATTTAAGATTCACTTAAATCTTGCTGAAATATATAATCAATTCCCGAATCCAGAAGCATTATCATCCTGTCTAGTAAATTTATATAGCATTGGCTGTAGAAATAAGGGATAATTTGATGACCCAAAAATATGTAATGCTTCCTCAACCCAATTCACCATTTTATGCATATTCAAGGCTTAACATTAACCTTATTTCGCACCATTGTGATATTCTGTCGGACACCTCACCTTATCATGCCAAACCTAAAGAAATTAAACTATGATCAACGCATTTATATATAGTATGTATGGCAGAACCAAATTTGCCATTAGCAATTATGATTAGTGGCAATATTTAAGTTTTGATTTTGTAGAACAATTTCTTCTTACTGCTAACAAATGCATGAACCACAAGTAACCCTTTTTGTTATCTCACAATTATGATTGTTTGAAAAATTTTATATGTGTTATATATTGATTTTTATTAATACCAAACTAGTTAACTTACTATGATTTTTGATATAATATTTTTATTCTAATTATTGCCAAAAGTTGGCAATAATCTATTGTTTGAAACGCAAAAATTGATTAATTTACTAAACAAGAAACATCTATTTGTAGGGTTTCAATTAAAAATTGCCTACTACTGCGTTTCTGTAATTTATGGCGAGGGCAATTTTAATGCGCTACTTAAGTGAAACTAAGAATGAGAAATATAGCCATTTTGAATGAAATGTTTATGAAGTTATAGCTTACTGGGGTGAAAATGATTTGAACACGCTTTCTGTATACATTAGATTGTAGTGAAATATTGTGAATTATATAGCAATGCTATTAATAATTCAAATTATGGCAAGTTGCAAAACGTAACTAATGGTTTTTTTCTGTATATTAATATCATATAATCCCCAATCTTGTGAATTTTTCTGTTATCAGGAGTTGAAGTCAGAGATAAACCTGCGCTGGTCACTACAGTTGTAGTGAATGCTATATAATTTTTAAAGTGTTGAAATTGTATATTAGTATCATATACTCTTGAACTGAATGTACAATTTCCAATTCAATGCCCAGATTATTGATGGTTTCTATTCTAAAATACCTTACTTTGATATAGCAAGCCGCCAAATTGTAGAAAATTTCTTAAAAAATCTCATGAAAATATGCCAAATCGTAATTAAGTTGGTTGGAGCGGATTCAGGCTGAGCAGGGATTTTCTGATAAGATTTATTAAAGTCTAAGAAGTAAGACATTTCTAGAAATCACTCTACTACANCTAATTATTGCCAAAAGTTGGCAATAATCTATTGTTTGAAACGCAAAAATTGATTAATTTACTAAACAAGAAACATCTATTTGTAGGGTTCCAATTAAAAATTGCCTACTTCTGCGTTTCTGTAATTTATGGCGAGGGCAATTTAATGCGCTACTTAAGTGAAACTAAGAATGAGAAATATAGCCATTTGGAATGAAATGTTTATGAAGTTATAGCTTACTAGGGTGAACATGATTTGAACACACTTCCTGTATACATTAACTTGTAGTGAAATATTGTGAAGTACATAGCAATGCTAATAATAATTCAAATTATGGCAAGTTGCAAAACGTAACTAATGGTTTTTCTGTCAGCTTAATTCGAAAACTTCTTAAAAAATCTCATGAAAATATGCCGAATCAGAATTAAGTTGGTTGGAGCGGATTCAGGCTGAGCAGGGATTGGCCTAAATTTTCTGATAAGATTTATTAAAGTCTAAGAAGTAAGACATTTCTAGAAATCACTCTATCACAAAATTAAAGAAGTGTTTCCTATTCAAATTGGAACAGTTAACAGTGCATCAGTCTGTATTCAAAACTCGCATCACCCACTGATTTACGGGTCGAGAAGTGTGTCAACCATCCTAATAAAGGTTGCATTGGTGAAGTGTAAGGAGAAATAATTCATTATTAGTAATTGATAACACAAACATTTATAATGCGTGTTCCGCTTGTTAGGTTAAAATGAAATATATACAATATATATATATATATATATATATATATATATATATAGTTCCCCTCCTCATAGAAAAAGCTGGGTGCGCCCCTGCGCACAGTCTTCCCTCAACTTTTAAACGAACAAGTCATCTAAATCTTCTAACACTTAATATAGGCTTTCCAATTCTAGTATGCAGACTACAAAAATTTCTAATATACTCTATATTGGTCTAGCAAACCGAAATTGAAATCAACCTGATAAAAACTAGTATTTACAACATTTACAACTATTTAAATAATAAGGTTTTCGTGAATACTCTTCTCACTATGGAAAATCAGGAATCAGGGATTTTCATTAGTTACACAATGCGTTTCAATAAGATGTGAGAAGCAAAATGTATCCCTATTTATAATGCATTATTGTTTTGTAGTGGGGATTTTTTTTGTATCTCCTGATCTTATTAAGGGTAATTGTGATGGCAAAGTGATGTGACTCATCTTATGCTAGGTATATATGCTTTGAGTGCATTTAGCAGATCTCTCAATATTCACAATTTACATTCGTCGTTATTACTGCATCAATCAAATTTCGTTAGCAAGTGCATTTGACAATAGATTGTAGATTTAATAAAAGTGTAGTTTATCTGATATCTGGATCAATTCCTTAAAATCAACAAATTTCTGCTGAGCCAATTCTAGGCTTGATTTACACTACAGTGAATTA
The DNA here is from genome assembly GCA_900660155.1 of Hofstenia miamia. Taxonomy (NCBI): domain Eukaryota; kingdom Metazoa; phylum Xenacoelomorpha; order Acoela; family Hofsteniidae; genus Hofstenia; species Hofstenia miamia. The sequence continues at coordinate 1,705,050 of CABFPE010000021.1, read as the reverse complement.
CCATGTTTATTTTTATCATTAGTTATGGTTTCCACATCTTGCAAATTCTTTGACACTATCATAGTTGGTAAAAGCTATGTTAGGCTTAGAAAAGTATATAAATTTTATAAAACTTTTTAAGAAACAGTAGAGTGTTTTGCATTTTTAAAATATTTATGAAAACGACGTTTAGTTAAAATGTTTGCATGGAATTGTACTTCAAGCCAATGCAATGGGAAGATTAACATTATGTATTAATGAGACCTGACTAACCATTTCTAATGTCCACTGTCTATGTAGAACTTAATGAACCAATCTTTACCAAAACCAACTAGAATACAGGAACACTGAACCAATGCAACAGGCTTATAATTATTGTTCGCAAATTATATTATTTTGTTAATTAACTTAATTTATCAGGCTTACTTTTAAATGTACAATGCAATATTTGCATAGGTTGATTTTCATATGTAGTCTATGAATTCCTTAACATTAATGTAAACATATTTTTTTACAGTATGGCATTTGTTAAGTTGTTCATGCGTTTAAATAACGCACAGGAATGCTGCTTCAAATGCTGTTGTGATTTGTGAATAATATTTATATTTATTTTTAGGTATGTTGTCTATTATCACATCAATTCTTTTGTACATTCATCCCAAATTGGCAATTATGCTCGAAATATAGTGGATTGTTTGTGGGAGAACTAAGTGAGTACGCACCGTTAACTTTCCATTTTTGGCATCAATATAATTCTGATAATGATGTATCAACTGTCTATCTGAATGCTCTTTTCAATTATTTCGAAGCCTTTTTCTCAGTAAATTCAACCGTTTTAGAACCAATAAGCTTTCACTTCTATCGTCATTTAGGTATGTACATGGAACTATAGACATTTTTTATGGTATGCATTTTTCTGTTTAAGTTCAAAGTAAAAAATTTAGTTTAGAAACCCCTGATTGGAAAGCATGCAACGAAAATTTGACACATGTTGAAATTTTTCTTAATGGCAAAATTGGTGATGAAGAAACAGTCGAGATCTGCTTTTCAAACAGTTTTATTGGTTTCGGACCAATGGCGACACAAGAGGAAGCAGCATTTGGAGTAAGTCCAGAAATGTGTCCTGCTGTGCTTTTTACCCCTGTATTAGAGGAAAGAGATTGCTTAGTTATCACTGGGTCAAAAAAGTTTGCTGATTTTGATGGACATTCAATTACATGTAATGGAATGGGCAACGATTCTCTGGATAACAAGGAAAGAAAAGTCATCTGCATTGATGCTATAAATGTAAGTAAAATTCCTATGAACCCCCCCCCCTCTGGAAGGTCAGGCGATCCCTCTTGGACAACAAAGCTAAAAGGAAATCAGCATGTAAAAATAAAATTCATTAATTCAATTGTTGTAACTTTGCTGTCAACAAAGTCGTGAAATGAATTTCTGAGGTCTATTTTGCCTGTATTTTTTAATTTTTTTGAGGAGCTTTGCCTCCCCTTCAGAAATTCCAGCTTACGGCCATGCATACAACATATACTTAAAATGTTGCACAGTCTTAGTAAAATTTTAGTTTGAATTTTAAGGAACGTTGAAATTCCCATCTACCCCTCCTAAAGGCGTGTCAACCCCCTTAGATGATAATGCTGGCTAGGGGCCTTTTTCTTCTGTTCTACTTAAATGCAATACGATCTTTATAATCTTTTTTTAAATTTCGAAGTTTGACTTGTAATTGAGTGATGCTAGGAACTTGTTTTAAGTGTGTGTTGAGTATGATTTTTGTAAATTATTATACCCTTTTCAAATCAAGAATAATCATTTATGATATTTTGCTTTGGGACTATTGATAATTCTAAGTTACTTAGCTAAAGAAGCAGAAATATGTTAATGAATTCAGTGAAGCGTCAATAAATCGTGAACTTAATAAAGCCTTGAGTGGATTTCTTAATGCTAAAGATCAGTGTCTTGGTACTGGACCATGGGGTTGCGGTGAATTCAATGGAAACAACCAACTGAAATTTTTGATACAGGTTGGTGACTAAGTTATCATGTGCAATATTTGAAAACAATTGCATAATATATTTTTTCCTCTCAATTTTGGATTACAATTTATATTAAGCAATTGATGCTCACAAATATTAATTTCGCGTATATAACCGTGGATGGAAAAAGCAACTCATGAAATAAGATCTTAGAGGATATTTTCCTTTAAAAGCATCCAAGGGAGTGCATTAGCTTTCAGAGATTTTAATAATTTAAACTTTATTTAAAGCGATGTCTTAAACTTCATTGCCACTTACTGATAAACAACGGATAGCTTAAAAGTTCTCGCAAATATTTGAAAATGGTCAGTGTTGTTTACACAAACTAAATTTCAACAAATTGCTTATCCTCAAATTGGGACACCTATTAAATTAATCGCTTCATTTCAAACACGGCAATAAATGTTTAAACTTTGTATGTTTCTAGGAATTACCTTGAATGCACCAGTGACTGTAATTGTTGAGACAAAGAATGAATAAAAATAACTTTTTTCTTGTTTAACAATCACAGATTTCTAGAATTTCTCTGCCAATTCACGTTGCAGGGCATAAATATAATATAAAGTTGAGTAGAGAATTTGATCAACTTGATGTGCACTATTCCGGTAATGAAGAACGTCCTAAACATCTTGGAACTCACTACTCCAGGGTTTCTTTCCTATCAATAGCATGAATAAAATTGCGAAATCGCAATTATCAAGTAAATGTGTGCAATTCTTTGACCATGTTAATCTGCAATTGATTTCCAATGATGTTTGCGAAAAATAAGTGTAAGATTGTTGGTTAGCTCGAAAACGTGTGAATTTATGCTTCAGAACAAGTATAACTTCTTGCTAATCATTGTACTTCGCAAGTAAGAGATATATATATATATATCATATAGGGAGTTCGCGGGTTCGAATGTGAATCCTCTTGGATACTGCATATTCTTAAAGGTAGTCAATTTTTTTCCAAGGTATTCCCATTTGAGATCACTATTAGTAGTTGTGTTGTCATGATAGGTAATCTGGTTCAATGCCATCTTCTACAAAAAGTTGCCAGAAACTTCATTCCTGTCGTGACTAATCTAAACTTAGGGCTTGAAAGGGTTAATTTTTCGTAGCAATAAATTTCTTATTATTATCTCAAGCAACTTAAGACCACCACATGTAATAGGGAAATCAGATAACACTTGTACAGTATTGCTAATTGGGCATTTTTTTCATCTGTGTCAAAATTTTGAAGTTAAAAGTTGATGGTTCAGGTTTAAAAACTCAACATGTGTCTGTTGAAAATCGATAAAAACAATTTATATAGTTTCGTTAATTCAAACTTAAACATTTTAAGTTTGAAAATAAAATATTGTAAATTTATTTAAATTTATATATATATATATATATATATATATATAT
>CABFPE010000021.1:1660383-1688984 GCA_900660155.1 Hofstenia miamia | reverse complement strand
TTATTTCTATATATGTAGGGTTATTACATGTAAGGCTTCATAATAAGCTATTTCAGCAGCAAGGTTGCATTACTTCGTTTATTGCATCAATTCATAATAACAAAAAAATATATATATAATTTACCATGAGCATACGTATTTTACAAATTAATGTTTAAGCTAAGCAGTCCTTGTATGACCATAGAATACATTAATCAAATACTAAATATTCTTTATGGCATTTGATGCTCAGTTTTCGAAGCCATGCTAATGACAAAGAATATCTAATCTAAGCCTAGCAAAAAGCCGAATGATTTTGGATATCTCATGGAAAATTTCAATGATGTGACATTTCTAAGAATTAGCAGTGCAATCATTGATAGTTTAATCTTAGCCTTAACTCAATCTTCCTTAGTAACTCATTTCTGCAGCATAAACTGTTTGTGAAGAAATTGAGAAAATCTACAATTTGTAATCACTTAATATACAATTAATCGTTTGTGTTTTTATATAGGAAAACGATTCAACTGTTCTACAATGAAGTTTTTATAACAAAGTTTGTGTTAAAATAAGGATTCTATTGAATTTGATAGCTTTTTTTAAACTATAAATAGAAGAATAGCGAAACTATCTTAGTTTCACACTTAGTCACTTTTCCCCTCCAAGAATGTGTTATTGAAAATAACTTACATGTAATGAGTCATTTATAGAAATTAACACACAAAAATGTAGAAGTTATATGCAATTGCATGTATTTAAAAAATTCAATTTTAGCTCTGCTTTGACGGTCTCAATCACATCTGCTATGGGATGGAATACGACGATTTCTTACTGAAAATGGCCCGACTATGTATTGTCGTTAACCCAATAATTCTGTTCATTTGTATGTATCTGATGATAAGAGAAGTAAGTTAGAATTTAATAATAAATAATTTTAACGTTTGTATAATAAAGTACCTATAATTTCTGTCGCTCTTATTATAGGTTGGGGTAAAATGCGGACACAAGTGTTTTGCGACTGCAGAGCTTTAGTGCAGAGATGGACAAAAGCCGAAAATTTAGGCCCACGCCCGGCCTAAGAAACTTTAGGCCCCGCTCGAATTCGGCCTATTTAATTTAATAAAAAATCGACCCATTTTAGGCGCATTTTCAAAATACTTGTCAAAAATTTTTTTTCATTTGTTGGTTTGCTCCACGAAAATTTGGTCTGATAGAGATACTTCTAATAAAACCTAATCACTGAAATTGAAGATTCTAAATTGAAATTTAGACAAGTAAATGTAAAATTTTTTAAATGAAAATAATATTTTTCAACTTTATAACTATAACTTAAATAGAATTCAATGTATTTGCATGCACTGTTACGGAGTAGTAAGTTTTTTAAAATTCGGCCCATTTTTGGCACATCTTTTTAATTACTTCGGCCAAAATCCGGCCAAAACCCGACCCATGTCCATCTCTGCTTCAGTGTCAGCGCTCAAATTTTTTAAAGTTATGCATTGACTTCATTACTTACAATATTTGTTTTTCGATCGATTTACAGTTGATTAATTTTTCCGCACATATCACAAATTTGTTGCAAGTAAAAACTGCAGATCCCCAGTCCTTTCAGTGTTTCATATTCAGTAGTCCACTTGCGGTTCACAACTTACGGGTAAGTGTGGAAGCGAGCCGCAATTTTTCCACAGCCCCGTTTGGCTAGCCCGCAACCATATACTTTTTTCAGAAATCAGTTTGGCCCACAGCCTTGACCCGAAAGCGGTCCGTAGCCTTTAGTCTAATGATAAGCCTGTTACCAAAAACAGGAGCAAAACATTAGAAAAGAGACAAGAAAATCAATGTAAAAAAAGTCTGGAATAGTCTGCTATTTTCTGCAATTATTTAAAATATTGTTTTGTAAAACAAACTAAAAATTGCCGCCCGCAATTGATTTGTTTTTGGCACGGCTAATAGAGGGCCTGTATATTATTTTTTCACGGCTTACGGGTGACAACTGCTCTTAGGAAGACAGCCACTACCGACTACGGTGCTGCACTCACATTAAATTACTTGGTCGCTAGACGGCACATTAAAATATTCCAATATTCAAATCAATGTCCCACTTTATTATGATTACCATAATTTATAAAAAATAATTTATCAAGTTTACAATTATTTCGTTTAGTTTTACAAGCGTTACCGCAACGTGTGTTTACATGTGTTCTGGATGTTGTACTTAATCACAATTTTGGCAGGAATGATTCTTCTAACAACTCGAATTAAGAGCAAACACATGAAATTTGGATATGGTGGTCGTTGTGGTTGGACCGCAGTCAGCTTAGCTATCATCAATGTTGTATTAGTTGTCTTGGATCACATCTTTTATACTTCTAAAAAAGATGGCTACAAAGTAGACATATAAAAACGAACGAATAAATATGCATTGTATATTTTTGAAGAAAGGTGAATGCGATAGATACAAGAAAATCACAGTGAATACTGAAATCAGTATATTTTAAGATATTTTCCTAATGAGTAACATTTATGTATAGCCTAACTCTGGATTGGATTGAAATATGATATTTAAGCGAACCTTTGTACAAATAGGCTTCAAAAGAGTACTATCAAATTATAATGTTCAAAAATCGATGTCATCATCATTTTTATAGCGTCAAAAATCTCAAATTTAAGGATTTTCTTGAAATTAATTCAACATTGGTCGTAGCGATTTGAAATGTTTGGAATTTATTGGAATTCATTGCTTAGCTATCACATTTATTTAGCGTTCTTAGATTATTTGTTTTTTTAATAATAAATCTTTTCAAAAGCAGAAAGACTATACCCACGAATGAAGAATGATATCATGCATAAAATTTATGGTATTCTGAATCCTAAAAGCTAGGAAAAGTCACCAGGTCTCATTAAAAAACCTTCAAAAGTTGATGAATAATAACAAATGATTATTGAGGGGTGGAATATGGTTAATTAATCTTTCAGTTACCTCAGGGGAGATTTCAAATGAAGAAGTTAATGTAATTGTAGTTGTTCGGATCCATGATTCTTCAGTGAATCGAATAGCTTATCAATAGTAATATTTGATTTTATAGCTGAAGTTGGCAATATTGCAAAATAACCTATCAAAAATGGATTAACTTGCCTTATGAAAAATGTAAAAATGTCACACATCGATTTTCTGGAAAAATGGGTCACCTCGAAGCTGATTAAAATGAGATTTCACGTAAAACCGTTCTAACATGTACAAATCTATATTTTAAAGTTGATACATTAATTTTCATGCTGAACAAAATTATAGAGTGAACACAAATAATTTTATATAATATATTTTAGAAAAATTCTTACAAAAATTAAAAATCCCCTGTATCTTAGGAATTCAAGTGTTTTCCGTAATAGTGTAAAAAAATGGGCAGCTGAGAAAATTATATTTATAATTTTGACATTCAATATTCACAACGTGTAACTTACTGTCGTAAGTTTAGGTGTCCTCAGGCGTACACAATAAAACGATAAAATAAAATTTGGCGCAAAATAAAAAAGCAACCGTTATCAAGGATTATCTAGGGCGTTAGTACGTCAACTTGCTCCAAGTAATGCATTTTATGGAAAACCAGTCTGAAATAATAAAAACTGACCTCAGAAATGAAATCTCTATATAATTTCTAATCTATTGATGCACATAACTAATTTTTAAAAGAATAACGAAGCATCAAAAATTTTAGGGTGCTGCCACTATAAACATTCATTTAGTAGAAATTGAAACTCAGAAATTTGTAACTTCACTTCACATCATCAATGGTGGACAAAACTATTTACTGCACACCACAAAAAAAACAAATCTGATTATGCTTAAGCAGCAAAATAATGACTTTGTACTAACCTATAAATATTCTGCGATTAAAATTCGAATTAAATATGTGAGATTACCTTCTCCTTCACCGACTGCCATTCTACATTTAGCCACAATAATAACACATGATTGATTGCAAATTCTAACGTTTAAAATTTGCAACAAGAACAATCTATTACGACAAAGTCACACAAATCATATATTTACGCCTTTAATCCAGTGGTCTTAAAGCATAGTGCCAGTGTACACTAGTGTGCAACCAACTGAACCTATTGCTCAACTTTTCAGCATGAAATTATTACAAGTTGAATTTGATCAGAAATAATTAGAAAAAAATGTTTCTTGCAGTGAATATGCCGCTAAAATTTATTAAGCTATATCATTTGAGCCATATAAAAAACGTTGGCAATGACTGCTCCCATTCATAGAAAACTGATTTTAGTCCATACCCATGCCAATACGGATATTTTCATACTAACATATAATTATATTCTACATTGTCAAAGGTTTGATAAAAAAACAAAATCGAAAGCTACCTCTTTTTTGAAAATATCTATATCATTGTAAAAACACTTAAAAACATAAATTCCAATAAACGCAAGTACATCTACTACATTTTATCTGCTCTTCTCTTGACTGAAACATTTTTAAAATGCAAGTTTTGCTTAATGAAAAATTCATTATATTGTATTGTGGTAGACATTTTGTCAAACTTGTTTTTTAACGCTTCTAACCTAAAATTTGCTAAAGTTTTCAGAAACATCCCAATTCTATCAGATTACATAAGGAAAATTGAATCGAAGTAATAGTGATGTTCGAACGCCAATGTCCAGACAATTTCCCTGGTTTCGCCTAAGCTGCTGAAGAAGATAGCAATCAATGACACTTCTTCCCCTGTTCTGATGGAATTCCGATAGGTGTGCAATGCATATTTTATGTAAAGTTACCCCCAACTGCTCTCAAAACAACATCTGTAAGAGTTTTTAGTGAAACTCGCAGCACAAATACAGCAAAGCGATGCAGTCGGCGCCCTGATTTGTAAACAATTATCAACTTTAAGTGTTCGAATATATTGTTCGATATATAGAGGCATGCACATTTAAAAGTAATCTCAAAAAGGCAAAAATCGTGTGCCTAACTTCTATATCTATAAGAAGTATAAGCAAAATTATATTCTGACTAATGAATTCAATTTCAAACCAATCAGTACCAGAACATCGAAATTGATTTTTGCATCGACCGAATTTATTGTATTCAGAAATTATTTCAATCATCCCAAAAAATGAAATGAATTCCAAATTTCAAAAGGAATTACAGTTAAGCCAATTAGTCAGTAGGTAATGCACCCATACATTTTCCCAGCAAGAGTTAAAGAGCGACCGCTTTTCCAAACCAAATGTTTTATGAATGGATGAAGTGGCCTTTTAAAAGAAGTAGTTACAATAGAGAGAATGCAACTATTTTGAAATCTTTATCAATATTATATTTACTTCAAAGCAAATCCATTATAGTTGAATGTGATGTGTAGATGTTTCTTAATAGCAAATAGATTTCCGACCATTCAGTTTCCCACAGTGTAAATATCATTCTAATTGAAGTAAGTAGTTTCATTACATACACATGCCTTCGTGTATATTTTTTAACTACATATTTCTTTCTATTTTCATCAAGACTCGTAATTGTTTATCATGCTTTTATTCCAATTATTAAATTATATTTTTTCCATATACTAAGGTTTACTAATAAATGATTTTAGCCATTGAAGAAATTTTAGTTCAATTAAATAATGTGTGATAATATATATATATATATATATATATATATATATATATATATATATATATATATATATATAGCACATATATATTAAGTAGTTTCGCCGAGGTTTTCTAAAAAACGGATTATTTCTATATGTTCAGCAAAGCTTTCATTCGCTTTGTTAATTCGGGCTTTTAGAATTTAATACACATAAACTCAATATATATAAACGCTTATACAGTCCTAGATGTATATCTTGGTCCACCATCCTTAATAATTTATTTTGCTAAAATTATAGATATTATTTTAAAATTTTTAGTTTTGCAAAATACTGGGTAATTGTAAATTTTAAAGTAATGTGAACCCAATGACGCTATTTAGAGCTCACCAGCAATATTTTATGACGTTTACTGTATGTAGAATACAACGAAAGTGAATTTAATGCACAACGTTTTCCGCATAGATCTTTTCATCATAAGAGGATTTTTCTTTTTTATAGTTTATATATCGCATAAGATTGCATTGCAATTTTTCATTGTTTGCCGCAGACTTATGTTCAATAAGTTGTAAAGTGCTATATTTATGAATATTAGCACTCTTTACTGTACTTAACCTTAAACAGCCTAGACTCCGTTTTAAAGGACAAACCGTTTTTCCACATTTACAAATAATTTTCTCCAAGTCAATTTCCAAATTTGAACATCTTGGGGCATGGGTAGGTCTATGGGGGAACATACAATGTTAAAAATTTCTATTAAAGCTTATTGCTGTGGCAGAGATTGTTGAATAGATTAACAAGTTTTCTTAGAAATTTTCGAATTTTTGAAAAGGATTTAAATTTTCTCCATACCTAGTGTTAATGTATTCAGAAGGTTTTGAGCCCCTGGAAGCAACAAAGAACTTTGACTGTTTCTTGATTTTGTGCAAAGATATTCCAAACCCAGTGAGGCGTGCCGTGCGCAAAGTCAGAGGTCGCGGTGCCTCAATGGGACAAGGCCACGGCGCGGATTTAGAGCGAAAAATAAATAGGAAACTCTCCTCTATTATGTGGTGTTTTAAGATTGAGCACACCAGTAATAGTTTTTGAGTTATAAGCACTTAAAAATTTTTTATAGGATAATGAAAATTTTTTAAAAATCCCCAGGCTGTTTTTAAACAGGATTTAGTTTGTAGATAAAAACATTTTTATTAAAAGAATTGTATTGCCTAACTGCATGCCTTAAAATTTGATTTAATGTAGCTGAGATAAACAAAAATTCAATTTTAAGCTTAAGCTATCCAGTGTAAGCATATGGACACAATCGGTTTTACCCATACTTTCAATTTTTTTTCTTTAACCCTATTTAGAATTTTGGACATTTCAATTTCCCTGCTATAATGAAAATTTGTGGTAAAATTATTCCTGTGCAAGAATATAGTGAATGTTTTAATTATTTTTCAATCAGGGTTATTTAAGATTAAGACGAGAACTGGACGATTTCTACTGTAGGTAAGAGCACATTGGTTGACTAGATTCTGTTCATTATTTAATATTCAATACGGTTGTAAGGATAATCTAAACCATTGCTAGTAACAATCGAAAAAATGCAATTAATAAAATTTTTTGAAATAATTTATGGGGAATTTTTTAGATATGTCTAATGAGCAAGCAAAACGTCAATGTCTTTCAAGAAAATCAGAAATTAATATGAGCATTTTCTCAGAAGAAGAACTCGAAAAGTTCAGGTAAGTTTTAGTAACATTTTTCTATTATTAAGCTAAATTTTTGTTATGCTCAAATTTAGGAAAGATTTTATGATTGATAGTTCAAAAGATCAAACTTCGAAACAAGTGTTTGTTGAAACTTTCGCAAAGCTTGTGGAGAATCCAAACGCTACTACAATGGCAACAAATCTCTTTTCTGCATTGGATTTGCACAACAAGGGATTTGTTTCCACCAAAGAAATCATTTACACGCTTTCAATAATGTCAGCAAGATCATCTGAAGATGACAAACTTAGACTTGCATACAATGTTTGTGACATCTACAAAAATGTAATTTTTTACTATTATGAAATTTGTTAAATTACTTCGACAGAATGCTCCTTTCTAGATTCACTAAAACTTCGGAAGTTTTGTTGTTCAAAAAATTATCAATTTCACATTCATGTACCCCACAAAAAGCACACCTTCAACCAATTAGCAGCAAATCCTAAAAAAATGTTTTGCGACTTTTTACTGCCAAAACTTCGTTTACTTAATGGACATAAATGATTTGAAGATGCTGAATATCAATATATAGCATTATGAGAAAGTATTCTTCCTTTGTTCTTGAATAAAATAAAACTTTAATAAAAGGATGCTAAAACTTGCTATTTGTTTATTCTGGTTCCCACCATTTATAAACAGACTTAAGAATATAAATATCGAGATGATCCTATGCCAGTACACAGCTACTGCCAAGAATCTTAAATGCATACAAATTATAACTCAAAAACTTAATTAAAACTTCTTAGAACACAAAATCTCAATGTATTTCATGCGATTAACCTATTTTTCTTTTTTCTAGATATTTTTTAATACTAAAAACAAATTCTTGTGATCCGAAATTCCAAGAAATTAATGTTCCATAAGAGATAACTCTCTTTGTTATATATAGCTAATATGTCAACGTTTTCACAAATTCGCATATCCAATTGAATACTTTTATGAAAATGGAAGGTATTAGGCAAATTTCAAACTATTTCTTAAGTAAAAAATAACTAAGAATGAATCCCAATTTAGATGGACTTTCTTATTGCAACCGAACTTCTTAAGAAACATTTAATTTCTATTTAGGGTTATCTTGTAAGAGAAGAAGTGCGACTGTTTCTTTCAGCACTTTTCAAAATGTCATTAGATGGACACTACGAGATTCAAAGTACGACAGTAGAAAAAACTGATCTTCTATGGGGACTTATGGATCCAAACAACACCGGACGCGCAAATTTTGAAGAGTTTAAGAATGCTTTGATGCAAGATTCATATACACATGCCAAAATTCTTGATTTTTTTTCAGAAAAAAATATGTAACCATATTAATCTGTCTGCATTGCCTAGGCTATTAAAAGATCTTGAAATCCAAGCTTAATTATGGATTTGTAAATAGAATTAGAAATAAAATTTTAATTGCCAAGATATATTTGTCCATTGTTTATTAATAGCAGTAAATCTACCATTAAATCGGTGGTTCTCAACCAGGGTCCACATATACCCTAGGGATCCATGTAACTTCACTGGGGGTTCATAGACAAAAAATTTTGAATTTGGAGGGGGGTCCTCTGTGCGGAAGTTTGGTGTTCAATGGAGCAATTCTAATTCAGAACAGTTTTCATTAGTAATTGAATTTTTACAGAAATTTTCACTATTCTAAAATACTAATGGTAAAAATATTCACTCAGCTGGTCTATTTTTTTAAAATAATGAAGTAGAAGAAAAAACAACCACAATTTAGTTTAGTTTTCCGTCAAAATATGGCCTAATCATTTATTTAATATTTAATATTAACAACTCGTCTATTATATTATTAGTGATTTTTGACAGGTGGTCCAGCTAAAGAATTTCAGAGGAAAAGAGGTCCATGTGTAAGAAAATTTGATAACCACTGCATTAAGCCGTCTCCAGATATATATATGTAGCCAGAAATTCTTTTAGTTCAGAGGATTCCAAGAAAGTTAAGTAAAATTTATCAATCAACAAACTTAGTTCTGAAAATATGGTACATTCCGAAAATATTTAAATTTAAGATAGAAAACACTTTAATTTCATATTATACAACAAAAATATTCTAGTCTATCTTTTGCTAACCAATGGTTGGTTTTTGTTGAACGCTCATGGTAAACAACACCACAGCACATTGTATTGCATTGCATTGCAAAGTTTGCTCGATGAAAATTGATAATACAGATAGTGTATTTCAATGTACACCATGCACTGTGGTTGTTCACCTTAATATGTGTGCTGGCTTTAATTCGTCCGGTGTGCGATTTTTGAAGACCTTTATGTAACGATTGTGTGGAGACAGGCGAAAAAAGGAAATATTGTAATGCTTTCGCATCGGGAGGGTCTAAAAAGATAATAAGTATGGACGCTGCGACGGAAGAAGTAACGATTTTGACCGAGAGATTGACAAGTATGCAACAGTGGATGGATAGTTTACAGGTGCCTGTTTCTCAGAGTCTACCAAAACTTCCAAAATCACTTGAACAAAGTAATGATATGGATGTTGAAATTAATGACCTTCCAGAGGTAATTGTTCCAAATTGGTCTGGTAAGGAAGATATTAAAAGTATATTCGCTCATATAAATGATAGCGTTATCAAAATTTGTTGCATTAGGAGATTTGTTAAGGAAAATGACCAAAAAAGCGAAAACTGCGCTCTATCATCGCAATACATTATGCCTGGAATGCGCGTAAAGTTATGGCTAGCACTAGCAAGCTTAAATCCTATAGTATCCATGTTTTTGTAAGAAATTTTTTGAATAAGGAATATCGAGACACTAAAAAATGGGTATCGAACACAGGTACGACCTGATATGCAGAGATGTTAAGAGAGAAACACTTAAAATACGGACTCTAGCTATTTCGAGATGGCAAAGAAGTTGTTATAAATAACTTTAATTGACTATTGAAAGATAAAAGATCACAAATCTCACTACCAAGGATTATCTCACATAATGTGAACGACTTAAATATAAATTTAAATTTCTACGTAAGTTTCTGTCTGCACAGGATGAGATCTCAGTTGTAGCTCTACAAACTTTCATGTACCGCCACTAAAATCAAATTTGAAGGTTTCCACATATTAAGTTTGGATAGGGACTGTCGAAACTTTACGAAAAGTGCTGGAGGATGAGGTTTTCATCAACAAACAATGGAATCCAAACAGGCCTAGGGTAATCTTTAGACTCTCAGATCCTGACATCGAAGCTCAAGTAATTAAGTGCCGCCTAGTATTTCTGCCATCACAATTCGGTAGTGTTCTCATTGTAAATTTATATATAGGCTGAAGTGCAGGAATCTAGGGCGGACAAAGTTTTCAAAGTATCGCTCAGATGCCTGTTGTTGAAAATTGAAAGTTTTGTTATTGTAATTGGTGATCTAAACAGACACAAAATATCACTTCTCAAGAGGGTGAATTTGACTAACATGGTTTGCGAGCCGATATTGTATCAAAAAGATTCTCACCTTGATGTAGGTACCACCAACTGTCTTGGGCGATCTAATAAGTTATTATGCGACCGTTATCCTGAAACCTACGATTTAGATATCAGCACGTTTTCTGTCATGACAGTATATATCGATTGAGTGCAGAACCTGAATCCACTGAATGGGACGTTTTGCAGAGTGGATCATTAGAGAAAGCAGGCATAACGATAGAATTTTATATCAAATTCGTGATTGATACATATGTTCCACTCCACAAAGTTGAAATAACGAACAGTTCAGTATGTTTAGTCGCAATATATCCATAGAATAGATACTCTTAGTGACCTTCTGGCGAAGGAGAAATTAGCACTAAGGCGTCAGGATAAATCTGTATGAAACTCGATTCAAAGAAAAATAAGAAAAGTTGTCTATGAGCACAGACAAAAGAAGTTTCGAAAATTTCAAATCGATTATCTTCACAAATATGTCAAAGTCAACACAAAGAACATTGAGTTTATCTTTGTTATGCCGAAACATTAAACAGCCATTTCTTGCGATATAACAAGGACGTTGGTCAGAATGACCCGTCTGTGAAGTTCGAAACATCATGTAGCACTAGTCCTTACATCGATTTTAATAAAGTCAGAGCCTTGTTTTGCTCAGTTAACTGTTCGAAATCCCAAAGGTATATCCAGGTATTATCCTCTTGCTCTTACATATATAGCCACTGCCTCCAAAATACTGATTATCCTGTTCATGGGAAATGTTCGCTAATTGTTGTTTTACCTAAGATAGATTATGCCCTTAAGTTAGTTGTTGCGTCTGCAGCGGTTGGTTGTTTGCTTGCTAGCTACTCGTGACTTGCAAAATACACGCGATGACAGTGTATTACTCTGTAATACATGTAAACTGGAAATAAAAGACAAATTGAATTATACATGCTTTCGTTGCAAGAAATCGCTCAATTTTAAACAGAAATATACGGGTTTTAAGGTATGTCTGGACTCAATTCATCAATTTCACAAACAATTTCTGTTTTTCTGTACGAATTGTGTCGACACCAACATGTCTTCAGTTGCGTGCCTCAACTGTTATTTCTAAAGATTTTAAAAAATTTTCGGGATGAATTGATAACAAATGATAAGGACAGTCACTTAACATATATTACAATTTACAACATATCTCATCGGCAGTGTCTACAAATCTAAGTTGCTATATAAAAGAATTAAACTCCTTTCGTTGAAGTATAAACAACACACCCACTAATCCAAATATCTGGTCTAGGACAGATTCTGTTAAACAGCAGAAAACAGATAAATCTTGTCTGTGAAAGATTAAAATCTTTGGGGTTCCTGAACCTAATCACCTGGAGGACTATGCAAATAAACTTACACACGATAATAACAAAGTAAAGACCATTTTGCAGCATATTGGGCAGGGAAATGCTACCATATGCAACATATATAAAATTGGGCTTTTAAATCCTAGGGCATTAAAACAAATTAGACCGATTATCCTCGAAGTTAACTTAGAATGGACCAGACAATGCATTTTGGCAAATTCTTACAAGCTAAAAAATTTTACTCAGCTCAAGAGATTGATTTATCCCGAATTATCACCAGAAGATCACTCAATATTAAAAAGCGCTGTTGAAACAACGGATGACATCATAAAGTCTGGTGTGGATCGTAGCAGACTTAGATTAAAAAATCTAGTTTTATACAAGCATAATATACGTATTAACTCTGAATGACTATTATTGGACATCAATATTGTTTACTTAAACTCCCAAAGCTTCATATCTTTTGAGAGAAAGCTTCAAGTGCTATCCTATATGATGAAGTTCACTGTGATATCCTGTGTCTTACTGAGCCGTGCGTAGATAGCAGGATTTCTTACGTTTTTCATGGTTTTGAATTTCGAAAGGCCGCTCGGACTGATCGGCATTTTGCGAACGGTCACTGTGGGTGCCCCATTCTATGTAAGTCTCTTTTCTCATTCGATATTCCATTTAGTTGTAGTGTAGATTATATTTGTTTGCCTTGCAATTTTCACGTTTGGTTTATCTGCCGTGGTAATATTGTGTGCATATAATTCCCCTTGTCCAGTAGTAAGAGATGCGATATTTCTGCGTTAATAGCTAATTCGGATTTTGGGATCAAGTATGCTCATCAGCTGTATTCTTATCAAGTTTAACGGGTCAATGTAAATCGGAAAACCCTCGGTGACTTTAATATGCCGGATGTAGATTGGAACTCTTTGTTCTTGAAGTATAAAAGGCTTACAAATATTAAGCTTTTATTGAATAAAATCGTAGCAACATTATCATAAATCATCATAAAAAATAATGCACAGTGCAAAGCATTTATACAATTGACATCAAGTACTCGTCGGTTTACAATAATCCAAGACTTGTCGGTTTACCTTATGATAAACCGGTAAACGTAATCAATTAGCCTAATATTTGTTCATATCAGTTCTCAATACAAGCATATGACAACAATTTTCTCTACTGTTTATTCGACTATGATCAGTTGATTGATTTTCCTACGCACCCTAGTGGTAATATTCTGAATTGCATTTTCTGTGATTGTTGTCGAAACCGCATATTGGAGGGGACACCGTTGTCTGAGTCTATCTCGGATCACTCTTTTATAGCTTTTACTACTTATCTTCATAGCTTTAATCCAAATTTCATACACTCTGTCAGCAGAAACTCTCTTCAATTGTAAATCACAAAATTTTTATACAATGTTTTGAAATGCATGATTTTTCGACTGCCTTACCTGAAATTTGTAAACATTTGATTTAATACAAACTATTAGATTTTGAGCAGCATTTGCAGAAAGATTAATTTCTGTTTAAAGAAAACTTAAAGAAATTCAATCCGATTCGAGGAGAAAAAACTACAAAATTATTTGGAATTTTTGTTGAAAACGTTTTATTAAATGAACTGCAGGACTAATTATATTTTTATAATAATAATATTACAAATATCTTTCTGAAAAAAATCGTCTCAGGGATTTCAAATATAAATAATTTTTTCATTGTTTATTATTTATACTAATTTGGTTACTTAAAAATAATTGCTTACCTAGCTTTTGCATGCACGAGCCGCTACTGTTTTCGGTCCATTGTTATTTACCATCTACATCCATGATTTAAATGATGTCTTTAAAACTACCTCTCCATTTCTGTTCGCTGATAACCTCAAACTCTTTGGCTCAACGAAATCAGACCTTATAAGTGATTACAATAATCTTGAATGTTGGTCCCCAAACAATACCAATCGTTTCAACCTAGAAAAATTTCAATTCACTTGTGTTACTAATGTGCTTGTAGATGAAAATCTTCCACTGTCAATTACTGTGAACTCTACATTTAGAGAGCGATTTTGGTCTTTTAGTAATATTCAATTTAAAAGTGGACACTATTTTGCACAAATTAAAAACATGCATATCATGCTTATTAATAATAATTATTATTTATTTTAAACCTTTGCACATTACAAAAAAGCATAAGGTTTATAGTAAATTACTTTTCTATAATTCCACTTAGTTGCAAATTAATATTATTTAGTTGCAGATTTTATTCTTTGAATATTCAAATAAGTTATTTTATTGGTGATGATTTTAATTTCATTTTTTTCGTTAAATTCTTTAAATCTAGATTCTACTTTAATTTCAGGTAATAATTTGTTCCATTGATTTATACAGTAATGTCTAAAATAGTTAGTCATGATTCTTTTTGTAAATTTCAATTTTCTATAGCACTAGTTCTAATATGGAGCTTTAATGAAAGTTCTTCAACTACTTGACCTGATAAATTTTAATAAGCTTTTAATTGGGAATGCTGATATTTTGATAACTGATTTTATTTCTTTTTATAAGCCCCGTCGACCTGGCCTACGTTCAGGTTATTGCTTTTTCCGTAGATCCCCCCAAAATGCTAAGTTTGTGACATCTTTCTCTTACTTTAACTGTATTGTCTACATGGCAAACTTCATTCATTTGCAGACTGACATTGATCTATTTGGACGTCCAAATACCACAAAATGGACTCTGAATAAGTTTTCTGGTAGAAATTTCTCAAAGATTACAGTAATGCATCTACGAATACTAAATTTGTAATTTTTCTACGTATTACGTGTAGCCTCAAAGATGATACATTGTATTAGCATTGTACAGTGTTCTATTAGGATAATGTAGTTTCTTTACTACTACTACTACTATGGATAACATGAAATTTCGTTTCGTCTTCTTGAATTCAATTGAAGCCAGGTGTTTGGATCAGATTGTGCTCCGTTTAATGAAGGAAAATACCATAGATTATATGCTGGCTGTCTACAATTTGCCTAAAGGAATGGATTATCCACGTTAGATGCGCTAGTCTATTTACTAGATGTGATAATATCCATGATGGAGATTGATGGTACCGTAGTCCAGGTTTGATCTTAAATTACACCTCACCCTTTAATACGGTCTATCATAATAAGCTTGTTGACCGTTTTCACGGAAACGTCAGATCAGAATTTAACTGGTGAGCAGAGTAGCTAAGTTCATATTTGTCGGGGTTTAGTTAGGCAGGGAAAGTAGAATGTCACCATTTCCCTTTTCGTTTAGATGACATAGGCATCCAGCAAAGGGACCATTATCCGAATATCTTTTACATTTATCACGGATGTCCTTCTATCGGATGATGACAATATTCAGATGAAATGACTGACGTATCTGTGATCAGAAATCAAGAGGATTATTCGCGCTACATGGAATGCATCAGATATGTATACCAATTTTCTGATGATCACAATCCTGTATTGAACCCAGCCAAATGTTTAGCGGCTAATTTTTAGTAATTTGGGTCCTCATCACAATTTGAATTCCTTTTCAGATTGTGGAGTTGCGGTGTTCTCTCGCTGCATCGAAAAAAGTCATCAGTAAGGTATCTAGGCATTTATTTGGATGACAGATTAAGATGGGAGAACATGTTACGAGAGCTGTTACACGTGTGAATTTTATATTCAGGGCAACTGCACGTGCCTTGAGGTACTTATCCTAAAAGAACTCACTTCTTAGTGAAAAGCTACGTAAACAGCTTCAAGAGCCTTTATCCTTCTTTGCACGAATTAATTGATATAGTTGTGAACGCAAATTAGTCTAGATTACTTCGCATGCTACAAACAACCTGCTATCAGTCTGGTTATAATTTGTTTTAAGCTATGTCTATTTTTAAATAAGATGTAATTGATTGTACAAGAAGGTCATATTTTTACATGTGTTATACTTTTTCATGGTAGCAGAAAGTAACCGATGTCATCCACTTTGAAAACGCAACCTTACTTTGATCCTAAAATTAATGATTATGCAAAATGGAAGAGAAATGTCGAATTATGGAATATTTTAACGGGTGTGGAGAAAAGAAACGTGGTCCCCTTACTACATTTCAGTTGAAAGTAACTGCTAAAGACATAAGTTATTGTTTATCTATAAGTCAATTGAATAAAGAGTTTGGTTTTGAAACGTTGCTCGCCGAACTAGATAAAAGCTTTAAAGAGTCTAAACAAAGTGAGGCTTATGAAACGTTTCTTGAGTTCAAATACTACGTAATTCTCAAGTTTCTACACATTGTGAACAAAATGAAACAGCATGATATGAAATTAAGCGATGCAGTATTAGCAGCTAAAATGCTTCACAAATGTAATCTTCCGGATCTTGAACTGCGTATTATTTTGGCCTCATCTGAGTTGAAATTGGAAAAGATTAAAGCTGCTATATTAAGAATTAGCATTAAATTTGAGTTTGGCGGTAAGGATATTGGACATGACATTGAACTAAAATGTGAACCAACCTTTTTGTGTGATTCGCAATGTCAGCTTTATGGAATAGCAATTCTAATCGATTTAAGACGCGTAATTCTTTTCAGTCTAGTCGCAGTCGAAATAATTTTCGCCGTAGTGGTCGTAGAGGAATGTAAAAGACCCAGTCACTTGAATCCTTGTAATAACTGTGGTTCTAGTCGGCATTGGCGCTATGATTGTCCTGATTTGAACAATGTAAAATTTGCATGTATTTCTGCTTCTAAAGCAGAGTAAAATCAAAATGGCATAAATGAAAATAGTGATGACCCTGTTGCAACTTTCTTTATTTACTTTGGTAGGTCTTATATTCAAGAATTGAATAAACATGAAAAGTTGTTTGGTCTAGTGGATAACACTTGTACTACTACAGTATGTGGGCTTATGTGCAGGCCAGTGGTTCGCATTTGCAAGTCAGCGGGCCATGACCCCGCAAAATTCAATAAATTAATCATAGTTTTACTCATATGAAATAGTTTTGCACTTTTTCATTGAATTTTTAAATAGAATGGCATTAGTATTTTATACATTTTAACTAAAATCTATCCACTTTAACTTAGTTACAGAATATTAGAATTAATAATATGAATTTTACATCCATGATGCCAAGTGACCCAACAGGGAGGCCTTGCTTATGTGGTTTGAACGATATTCTATTTTCCAGATTTAGTGCATGTGTTGCATTACCAAACAAATCATCAGTCTGTTGAAACTGTATTTCTTTCCGTTTGGGCTATATTTGGCAGTGCAGATCAAAAGCTTATTGATAATGGTGGTGAGTTTGTATCGAATAGCTTTGTTAATTTATGTGAGAATCTCGATATTGAATTTAATATGACAGCACCTTATTCACGTTTTTCTAATTGTGTAGCTGAAAGGCATAATGGAATAGTTAAAGAAACTGTTGTTCGGGTATTTATGGGAAAACCTTCAAGAATTCAAGATGTTCTTAAAACTTCTACATTCGCAAAGAACTGCATGCAAAATCGTGAAGATGTTCTCAATTTCAGCTGGTTTTTGGCTGAAGTACTCTTATCAATTCGGTTATTACGGATGATCTTCCCATTCTTGAAAATTTCACCCTCAGCAAAGCTGCAGCTCGTCATCTAAACCTGCTAGAACGACTTCATGAAGCTTTTCACCAACCCGATTCTTCACAAAAGCTGTGTGCTGCAAAACATGCAGTGTCTGAGAAGCGATTGCAATAAGAAATAAAGTATTATTTTTATCCAGAAATTGGAAATTTTGGCTTGGACCCGGCTATGTTACTGCAGTGTATTCTAGTGAGGCATTTGTTAAATTTGGTTGTCGCTATATCTGATGTCATCTTAATTTCATTCGAAAGATTACAGCTGGAAGTCAAAAGGCGAATGTGAATGGCTCTTCATCTGGTTCACATCGCATTAATGATGGCAGTAGAATTTCTAAAAAAGCTGTAATCGAGAGTTCCTTAGTTGATTCACATCTCATTGAAGATGATAGTAGTAGCGATGAAAATTCACCAGTGAATTACAAGGGTACTCCTAATTTTTATGGCGGGAATGACAATTCTAACAACAATTGTATAGAAGGAGATCATGTTCGTCACGTTCCTGTTTGTTTTGGAGAAAAATGTGTACATTATGCTGATGATATCTTTGAATCTGCTAAGCTGAATGAATTAAATAATTGGAAACTGAATGCTGTTTACGAAGAAGTATCAAAAGTTTCAGTAAAAAATGTTAATCTACTTAGTACACGTTGGGTTTTGCCAATGAAAGAAATTTATGGTGCTGAGAGGCAACCTAAAGCTCGTCTTGTTATTCGAGGATATCAAGAAAACGAATTTGCTGAATCTTACTCTCCAGCGTGTTCTAGGCCAACTGCTAGGATATTGCTTTCACTTTCATCTTCTTCTGGTTGGCACGTTTATGTTCTTGATTTTAAGACAGCCTTCCTTCAAAGCAAGGAACTTGACTGTTCTGTTTAAGTTCAACCTCTAATTGATACTGATTGTTCCCATAACATCCTGTGGTGTTTGCGAACTGCTGTTTATGGGCTTACTGACGCTTCAAAGCTGTTGTTCAAAACGCTTACTGAAAGCTAATCCAAACTTGGTGGTGTTGAGTATTTTGCTGATCATGCTTTGTATATTTTTCGTCTTTTTCTGGTTGACACATTTATGTTTTCGATGTTAAGACAGCCTTCCTTCAAAGCAAGGAACTTGACTGTTCTGTTTAAGTTCAACCTCTAATTGATACTGATTGTTCCCATAACATCCTGTGGTGTTTGCGAACTGCTGTTTATGGGCTTACTGACGCTTCAAAGCTGTTGTTCAAAACGCTTACTGAAAGCTAATCCAAACTTGGTGGTGTTGAGTATTTTGCTGATCATGCTTTGTATATTTTTCGTCTTTTTCTGGTTGACACATTTATGTTTTCGATGTTAAGACAGCCTTCCTTCAAAGCAAGGAACTTGACTGTTCTGTTTAAGTTCAACCTCTAATTGATACTGATTGTTCCCATAACATCCTGTGGTGTTTGCGAACTGCTGTTTATGGTCTTACTGACGCTTCAAAGCTGTTGTTCAAAACGCTTACTGAAAGCTAATCCAAACTTGGTGGTGTTGAGTATTTTGCTGATCATGCTTTGTATATTTTTCGTCTTTTTCTGGTTGCCACGTTTATGTTTTCGATGTTAAGACAGCCTTCCTTCAAAGCAAGGAACTTGACTGTTCTGTTTAAGTTCAACCACTAATTGACGCTGATTGTTCCTATAACGTCATGTGGCGTTTGCGACCTGGTGTTTATGGGCTTACTGACGCTTCAAAGCTGTGTTACGAGGCGGCTACTGAGAGCTTATCCAAACTTGGTGGTGTTGAGTGTTCTGCTGATCGTGCTTTGTATATTTTCCGTGATAGTTCGTCAATTCTCCGTGGTACAGTAATAATACATGTGGATCATTCCTTTCAAAGAAAACTCCTAATTATGTCTCCACCATACTAAGATTCAAATAAATCTATTTACAACAATAACAATAGTTGAAGTTAACTAAAATTATACTATTATTGCAAGACTTGTGTAAAAGCAAATTTAAAGAATTTTCTTTCAATAAAGGCATTAGGAGTGTGCCGGAAGAAATTTAAAGAAAGTATAGGAACGAATAACCTTTTCTTGACATTAAACTTTCTTACTTAGACTAAGAAAAGATCTAAATAGAAAGACTAATTGAAATCTGGTTAAAAAATCTGTCCTTCAGAAATTTTCTGCTCACTTCGGAAATTTCAAGAAAGATGAAGAAAAACTTTCGTTTGCAAAAGATAGAAAAACAAATATTAAACACAACTAACAGTCGTTCTTGTATATAGATTGAACCGAAAGATACTTGACATTTATTTGTTCGCTTCTTAATATCATGAACTATTACTTGGAATCATGCTCATTTGTATCCTTACTAAATTGATCGGTTTCCCACAGTGNAGGAACTTGACTGTTCTGTTTAAGTTCAACCACTAATTGACGCTGATTGTTCCTATAACGTCATGTGGCGTTTGCGACCTGGTGTTTATGGGCTTACTGACGCTTCAAAGCTGTGTTACGAGGCGGCTACTGAGAGCTTATCCAAACTTGGTGGTGTTGAGTGTTCTGCTGATCGTGCTTTGTATATTTTCCGTGATAGTTCGTCAATTCTCCGTGGTACAGTAATAATACATGTAGATCATTCCTTTCAAAGAAAACTCCTAATTATGTCTCCACCATACTAAGATTCAAATAAATCTATTTACAACAATAACAATAGTTGAAGTTAACTAAAATTATACTATTATTGCAAGACTTGTGTAAAAGCAAATTTAAAGAATTTTCTTTCAATAAAGGCATTAGGAGTGTGCCGGAAGAAATTTAAAGAAAGTATAGGAACGAATAACCTTTTCTTGACATTAAACTTTCTTACTTAGACTAAGAAAAGATCTAAATAGAAAGACTAATTGAAATCTGGTTAAAAAATCTGTCCTTCAGAAATTTTCTGCTCACTTCGGAAATTTCAAGAAAGATGAAGAAAAACTTTCGTTTGCAAAAGATAGAAAAACAAATATTAAACACAACTAACAGTCGTTCTTGTATATAGATTGAACCGAAAGATACTTGACATTTATTTGTTCGCTTCTTAATATCATGAACTATTACTTGGAATCATGCTCATTTGTATCCTTACTAAATTGATCGGTTTCCCACAGTGGTCAGAACGCGATTTCAGTAATTTAAAATTATTTGTAAAATTTTTTAATGATTTATTATTATTAATTAATTAGTTAATCATAATAATAATAATAATAATAATAATAATGATTTGCTGTTTTCAAGTGAAATAAATTGGTTGGATTATATAATTAAAGAATTTTGAACTCAGTTCACGATGGGAGAAGTACTTCAAGTTAATAATCATTGGGTTAAATATATATCAAATTATCATACTGCAATGGGCAAACTGCTTTGGATATATCAGCTGTTAGTCGTCATGAATTCAGTTTTGAAGTTGCTGAGATGCTATCACAAACTTGTTCTCCAAATGAATTTTGGCATCGCAAAGATAATAAATTAATACGTTGTTTGAAATATGAAAGCCTATTTTTGTCGCTTACCAGGAATTCGTATAATGATTCACTAGATATATATTCTGCAGCGTCTTTTGGCAATCATAGCTGGAGAGGATTCATGTTGTTCAGGGGTCTTGATTTGATATTTTGGTTTTTGAAGAAGTTACACAGAACTGCGCATAGCGCGCCATCAGCAGAAACCATAGCGTTAGTTGATGAGTTGGACTCATTGTGTCACATTCGACACATTATTTATGCTATTATTGGTCAACAGCTTACTATTAAAGTGTTCACAGACTCCAAATAACTAGTTTGCGGTGTTCAATATGGTCGAGATCCTGTGGAAAAACGTCTTGCTTTTTATTTTAATTATATTCGCGAAGGTATCCATTGTTCTGACTAGACAATAGATTTTATTGTTGGTAAATCCATGTTAGCCGATGGCTTAACAAAATATAGCAAATTCTCTAAATCAACAATTCAGGAATTGGTTTTATCAAGAAGGAAAAAGTGGGGAATGTGAACTCAAATTAGTCTAGATTATTTCGCATGCCACAAACAACCTGCTAACAGTCTCGTTATAGTTTGGTTAAGAGTTCTATTTTTAAATTAGATGTAAACGATTGTACAAAAAGCCATATTCTTAAATGTGTTATAATTTTACAATAACCTTAATAAGAACATGCAGATATATTTCGACTTACAAAGTCATCGTCAGTTTTACATATTATTCCCTCTAAATTTACTAGATTTTACAATAATAATTATAATTTTTTAAATTTTAAAAAGTGGCAAGTTTAATTTATAAATATAGTCTTCTTTTGTGTTTAAACTTGGTTGCAAGGATTTTATAAAAATACTCTCAATAATTTTTAAATTACTTGATCTTGATGTCTGATGTAATATGTTTGTTTCAAAATTTAGTCCGCACTTAATTAGATGATTCGATATATTAGAACTGGTCTCATGTTCTTTAATTCTTCTTGATAGTTGCCTACTAGAAAAACCAATATAATCTTCACCACAGGTGCATATAATTATTATTGTAAAATCTAGTAAATTTAGAGGGAATAATTTGTAAAACTGACGATGACTTTGTAAGTCGAAATATATCTGCATGTTCTTATTAAGGTTAATTAAGCTCCTAAAAAACGACAATTTTACAATAGTTGAGGGCATTTTCTATGAACAATTCAGAATATTTACAGAGCGAGTTTCTTCAAATTATTACCATTATCTGTATGCAAAAATTACAAACTATAGGTTCCGGATGAACATGAAACAAGATTATACCAGATCAAGATGGAAAACTAATAGATATAGAAGTTCAACTGTTCCAAACTTAATAAAATATCTTACAGATGGTTTTGTAATTTTATCCGCCTTTAATTCTCTTTGTTTTTACTCCCTTTTTTCATTTTGTATTTTGTACGGGAAGTAAAGCAAAAATAATATATAAAAACTTAAACTTTTCAATTAAAAATTTACTAAATGCGAGAAATTAATGAATATATTATTTAACTACGCGTACTTATTGATGCATTTCAATCACTTAAAAAACATTTTAGTGGACTCTTAAATACATATAACTACCAACATTCTAACGAACTTAAAAAAATTATTTCAATATCATAAGAACAAAGATCCTAAAATAGCAGAAGCCATCATATTAAAAAAAGATCATAATAAGATTTTAAATATGCAAGTTAATTACACCAAATGAACTTATGTTTTAGTTTGTAAATTCATGTGTAATTTTGTCAACATTTAGTGCAGTAGTTTTGTTAAGTTTTATTTGTCGCAATATTGTATTTTGACGATGGCTCATAAGTGGTTGAAATGCATCAATAAGTGTTTATGAACAAAAGTGAATTTATATAGCATATCACTAAATTATTTACCTACTATGAAATTTATAGTTTAAATTTGACATTATATTTCGTGATTGTATGTGCAGTCAATGAATTGATTCGAAATGATAGTCACTGACGGATAAAAGATTTTAAACATTCTTTCACATAATTTTACTAGCACGGATTGCAAAATCCAACGAGAAATTATTACTAACATTAATTTAAAAATATTTACACCATTTACAAATCCATACAAAATTGCCTTTGTGATATCCAAGGGAATAAAGAATTTCATTTGTTATGATATGCTCGTAAAATTATAGGTTCCACTTCAAAATTTAAAGGAATATCATATTGTATACGTAAAGAGTATCTTTTGAAGACCTCCTTCTTGAGAAAGAATAGCTTAAATGACGTTTGATAAAATTTCATTACAATGAAAACGTTATTAATGATGAATTTTCAGTTTAAGAAGCTGACAAAATTATAAATTCTATATTTCATTACAAATAATAAAAATGTAACAATCAACATAAATATTCTGCATTAAATTTTTAGGATCGTTTAAAACTAACATCCATTGTATAAAGTTCACCAGCAATATCTCATGCTCTTATTGAAACATAGTTTGAAGATTCTATCTACAACACTATTCTTCCTAATACTAATTTTTCCATTGTTGCGAGGTCTGAAAGCTGTTCTTCGAAAGAATATAGTGATTGTCTCATTTTAATCGACTGACAATTTTCATCAAATACAATGCCTTTTTCAACGCTTTCGATCTTAAATCGCAACCTGGCAGTGCCCTAATAAAGCCTCCTTTGGCAACACGATCTTAGGCTTTGCGCGCAAAACAACTCAATGGATTCCGGAAGTCAATCAAAATATCACGAAACCATTAACGTTCATTGTCGTTCTCCTGAGATTTAAACCTTATAATTACCTGATCTTAGGGATGCATTGCTTAAGGAGATTGACAAACATAAAATTTTTGCAAAATTGAAGTTCTAAATTTAGCACTTTTCGGAATTTAAATGTCTTAGAATGAAATGTTGAATAACCATACAACGGTAGTGAGAGTGTGCAATAACGTGAGCACTGGGTGATTTCCCAGAATAATATTAATGAAAAATATCTTATAAGTTATAGCGCATAATGAATATAGCATAAACACTTGCAATTAAAGCCAAAAATTATTGACACAGGCTATTTCTGTCGATTTAATTTGTGAATAGATTTTATTTACAAATAGCGACTCTTATAATTTTGGCAAACAAAACATTACTACACTATATCCAAAATAAAAGCCAAATGGAAGTCGTAGAAATGAGCGTGCAAAAGATTTATTCAAAAACGGTGTCTTATAGTAGGATTTTTAATTTATTTTTGAACACAACTTAGGATTGTTCTTAAAAATTAAAAGACTAGACCATCTTATCATGTTACTTCAAAACTAGCTTGAATGCGTTAAAATTTGAACATATAAAATCTGAAAGGCATCACGTTTTTTAAACGAAACAGCTTCTATTGTATTCAAAATTGTATATTTGCATTTATATGTGCTAATTTTTATTACCGTAAAATTAGTTTCTAATACGCAGCGGGACATTTACAAACTTCTATGCTATCAAGTATAGACCTATTTTCATTTAGAACTTATATAAATATATTGGTTTCAAATCTTCCACTAGAATGTTGTTACTAATAAATTGCCCGTGAATATTATGCAGTTTCTAGAAGTTAAAAAAATAAATCATTTAATTAAAATAGACAATATTCTACAAACTTTACAAGCATTGATTTAAAATCTACTTAGACAAATATTTAAAAAAATTAGAAGTCTGAATGGGAAAGAAATTCGAATTTGACATCAATTGAATGCAAAATTCAATTGACGCCAGGCCGTTGATGTCAAATAGGTAAATGTAGACCACACCGCGTTAGGCTGATTTATACAATTTGTGACCGGCTAAGAATCAAAGATATCACTAAAGGCTGATGGTGAAAATGGAACCGAATTACTTATTGCAGTAACCAAGCTCACTCCAGTGTACATACTGTCCGCATCAACTCTTAAATCCGAGTTTTCGCAGAATCCTCGATAACTATATGGCAGTCTAAGATTCCAAAGAAACATTGGCTCATTAATATGACCTTGAGTAACGAAATCAGTTATCACTTCACGAAGACTTTTCACCTAAATTAAGGTTCACATTACAGTCAGTCCAATATTTTAATTCCGAGTTCAGCAAACCCCAATGAAAACACACATATAACATTGAAAACAAAGTTAATATGATGAAAACTAAAGACTAAAGATATTTATTGACATTACGAACGCTTTTAAAACAATTTATAACCACATTTTCCACCCCGACCAACCCGATCCATCTAACAATGACCGGATCCGACTCATCGAACACTGACCCGATCAAAGAAAGATTGCTGGTATAATACCGGTATACACACAAAATGCTTTAAGCATACAAGAATCAATAAAAACAACACGAAGTCAAAAAAATACAAAAATAAGTAAAATCTTTAAGAATGTCAAAGATTCAAATGTTTTACTTGTTAAATTGTTCTTAAAAAATTTTCGTCTTATTTCATTTTAACAAGTATGAATGACCCGCATCTCGACCCGTCTATGAGCAACCCAATACGACTCGTTAATTTTTGGCTCGACCCGCCGATCCGGTCAGTGCGGATTGAACCGATTCCCACCCTGGTCCTAACCAAAGGTGGACATGATTGTGGGGTAGCATTCATACAGGGGTGAATTCTTCCCATCCTCCAAACTTTGTGCAGTTTCCGATTTTGATATTTAATTGCAAACCATCATTGATATAGGCCTAACATTTATTTTGCCTCATTTTGACACAAAGGACAATATGTTTTTTTATGGTCCAATACCCCTGAAGACGTCATTGCTCACGGTACTAAATTTTTTCAAATTAAAAACATTAAGTACTACAGCAGTGACCAAATTATCTGCAACAAGTCAAAAACAAAAATATATATGTAAATGTATTTAAACCTACAGTAACTCTCCAAATTAATAATATAAATTTCAATATTTTAATTTTTTTCTTCTGGCCTCTATTAGTGTTGAGACTGATATACTCTTTAGCATTGATTTAATAAGGCTTTAGCAAATTTCCTTGATGCTTCCCTCATGGTTCAAAATATCTCATTTATTGATATTTGTTCCAGAAAAATTTTTTTCTTTATGCTTGTCCACATGTTTTTAATTAAATCATTCTTGAGAGGCTTGTCAGGCCACCCTACTAGAAATATGTGTGACTACGTCATTCTATCTCTACTCTTTTTGCAATGGGACAGGGTACAAGACCTTGCTGAGAAACTCCAACTACAAGTGGAAAATCTCATATATGTCTTTAGGTTATGATATCAGGAATCGAGCCTGAAGATTGCATAGTTGTGAAGAAATGCTGAACCAAAATAAATATTGCCAAATTATAAAGTATATAAGCGATATTCCTTAATTGCCCAATGATTTCAAATTTGGAGACAGAATTTTTCATCAAGATATTGCTATCTGTCAATGAAAAGAATAAAGAATAAAAGGCACGACCAAATGTATCTGTATTAAAGTGGCTTAGCAACTCTCCTGATATGAATGCAATTGAAGGCGTACCAGCAATAATAAAAAGCTTTTTGGGAAGATAATACCAAAAAATAAAATTATTTGTGATGTTTTAGAAATTTGGAATCATGAGCAATTCATCAAGGATATTTACCTTTTTAAATCAATTCTTAAGAGTGTCTCAATACAAATAGTGCCAAAGTAGAACATTTAAAATATTGACATTATAAAATCACTAATTTACAGATTTACCGTAGGTTTAAACACACTTACATATAATTTATTGAATTTTTGCCTTGTTGCAATTAATTATATCGCTAATGCATATATCATATACTGTTGGAAAAGTAGTTAATCTGGAAGTAAAGTGAACCTAAAATCAACTACATTGCTGTTTATTCTGGGAAATATAAGAGAATGTGTTACAACACTAATTTAATTTCACTTCATTTACTCCACACTTTGACGCGTAAACAAACAAAGATGAGCTATTATACAAATCATACAAATATTTCAACCAATCTAAAGTTGTTTTTTTAATATATACACTTCCTAGTATACTGATGTTTATGGAATTGCGGGACTATTTATTAAGAGAGGGGAATCTCCTCTACAGGAATGTGAGCGACACATTCACCCTACAATAATGGGGTTAACTAAAGCAGAGCGCACCCTTAGAGAAATGCTGCTCGAAAACCAAATACAGTATGACCTCATTATTCACGGGGGTTACGTTCCTTATCCCTCCGCGAATAGCGAAAAACCGCGAATATTGGATGCAGTTTTAAAGCGTATATGTATGATATTATATACATTACCAAATGTTTCCCAAACACTCTAAAGATACTTCTGCTCATTAATACAGTAAAAATCTAACAGTATTGCATACGGTTATATATTTTACAATAATACATACGGTTATTTATTTCTCTGTAATGATAATGTAAACACATTTTATTTTTTTACTTCAATATTATACATGNACATTCACCCTACAATAATGGGGTTAACTAAAGCAGAGCGCACCCTTAGAGAAATGCTGCTCGAAAACCAAATACAGTATGACCTCATTATTCACGGGGGTTACGTTCCTTATCCCTCCGCGAATAGCGAAAAACCGCGAATATTGGATGCAGTTTTAAAGCGTATATGTATGATATTATATACATTACCAAATGTTTCCCAAACACTCTAAAGATACTTACATATTGGAACTTTTCTTAACCCGCGAATATGCGGGGCCGCGAAAGGCGAACCGCGAATAGGCGAGGTCACACTATAGTTCTCCATAATTACATAACTATATTACTGTTATTGTTATAGTAAACAATTCCCTAAACCCACGCAAATACCTAGCGGAGACACTTCCTAGTCAGGACTGGATTGTGGGGGCCTGGGAGATGCAGCCCCCTAGTTTTGAAACAATACTTTAAAGAATAGAGACGTCTACATTTCTAAAAAAACTGGTTATTTAACTCCAGTTTTATTGATATAAATAGTTAAAGAGCAGATTAAGTAAAATGCACAACAAAAACCTTTAACATTAGGAGGGATCGCTTAATATAAAACCAGTAAAATATATACCTTAAAAAATTGTTCGTTCATCGGAGCCAGATGAGACCAATTATTTTCATTAAAAAGTGAAATGGATATGTGACTTAATTTTGTCTCTGATATGCGAATTGCAATCATTGAAGAAATACTGGAGGTGTCGACACTCTCTCCAAAAAAATCTTTGCTAACAAATCCTGATAAGCATGATACATTAATCAGATCCTTCAAATGTTCTTGAGAAGATAAGAATTTTAGCGCATGGTAAAACCAATCCCAGAAAGTAAAACCACAATTGATCATTTTTTCTTTGCAGATCTAAACATTAAAATTTTTCCACATAAATTCCTGAATTTTTGTAGGAAATAGTCTTTCAGTAGTCCCTACCTTCCTACAAAATAAATTATATATATATA
>CABFPE010000021.1:1602089-1659294 GCA_900660155.1 Hofstenia miamia | reverse complement strand
TTGGACAGAGCGCCATTTCTAAGGGGCATATAAATGCATATATATATATATATATATATATATATATACTGCGTTTCAAAAGTCACGCAATTTCTAATTGGGCGCAAAGTTATTTGTCAGCACGTCACATTATATCACATGAGGTATATATCAATAGGGTTTGCAAATTTATGACTCCCTTTTTGTTATTGTAGATAATGGACTTGCAGACGCGTATCGAAATTATACAATTATATTATGCAAATATAAAAAGTGCCTCAGCAGCTCAACGCAACTACAAGTTACATGGTCTACACAACAATAAATTTTCATTATCCTCAATTACTCGTCCCGTGCATCGCTTTGAGCAAACTGGTTCAGTACAAGATGCTCCCAAAACAGGTCGACTTAGCTTGCAAGGGGAGAGGACACAAATTGTCCAAGAAACGCTAGAGAATCTGAAGGCTCAATACTCTCATGATGTTGCTAGAATTTCCGGAGAGCAAAAAACCAGCACTTATCGTACTCTTCGCAATGTTATAAACTTCTATCCATATCGATTGCAAACTTATCAAAAGTTATCAGAGGGCAATAAGATTAAGCGCGTAGAATTCGCCAATTTTATTCTCAACAGTGGTATTGACATTGAGTCAATTGTCTGGTCGGATGAGTCTTATTTTTCATTATGTATACCGACACAATTGCATTATATGGGCCTCAGAAAATCCTAAAAAGACATATGAGATAGATATGCACAGTCCTAAACTATGTGTGTGGTTCGGTTATTCTGCAAAAACCAAATTAACTCCTTTCTTTTTCCCTCAACTGTAACAGGGGAAAACTATGCTGCCATGTTCGCAGAACATTTTGTACCTCAACTACGAAGAAAGCGGATAATTTGACAAGTGACATTCCAACAAGATGGCGCACCTCCGCACTTCTCCATTGTTGCAAGAAATGCTATCTCTTCAGTTTTCCCTGATGACAGGAATATTTCACGTGGATATCCTCAAAACTAGCTCGCCTATTCACCGGACCTAAATCCATTTGACTATTACCTATGGTCCATAGTAAAATCGCGTGTTTATTACAACTGGCATGCTAGTAATTTGGATGAACTGCAGGAGCGAATTCGGGATGTTATCAGTAACATCAACCAAAAGGAGTTGAAACATTCCGTAGAAAATCTGCCTACCCGACTTGAGCCTGTTTTGGAGAGTGGCGGCTGTGCTGTGGACAACCTAATGTAGTTTTTATAAACCCCATTATATGTTTGTTTGTTATAATCTCAATAACTGTCAGTTCGTTATACACTTTGTATTCTATTAAATTTTTAAAAATTGCGCGACTTTTGGAACGCACTGTATATATATATATACTACTTAAACTTTATATCGGAGGCTCTGTCTTTATATGTGGCGCTCTGTCTTCAAAGTGCGCTCTGTCTATATACAAATATTTATATGGGGCGCTCTGTCTTCTTGCAATTTTCATGTGGGAAAATGTTTTGTTTTATAAAAGTCTAATGTAACCATCCTAATTTTATCAAATATAGACCACTTTATATCAAATGGATGGTGCTTTCGCATTTTTTTGTGATAGGCCTGACATGATATCCTGAATGTGATTTTTTATCGGAATTTTCGAGCCACATTTGTCCTATTAATGTCTACTATAAGACATTTTTTATGCTACATCTTTTCTAAATAGTGCGCGTAATCGTATCTTCAATTTTGAATGGGCCAGTTTTTACACCATTCGATGCGTAATCGATAGAAATATGTGATCAATTGGTGTTTTTTTCAGTTTCTAAAAAAAATTGGGGTTCTATGACTGAAATGTAAATTTTGCAAAATTTCGAACAAATAGTGGTCCATAGCGCAAGAACTACATTAGATATTTTTTCCGGAGTTGTTTTATTCGATTCTACGTCAAAGGTTGATTAAGAGGTCTCCTAAAAGCTAAGCGATATAGTAACCAGTTCCTGCTATAGTTGAGTAAATGCCTATACTGGCATTGGCCTTCTCATTTAAAGATTTTACTTAAAATTTCTTGCCCATCCTATAGTAGGCCAGGGTCTGAAAAGTATTCATTTCTACAATTTGGTATCAGAGATATCCTAGAACGACCAATAATCCTCAAACAAATGTCGAAATTTAACCTAAAAACACAAAAAATGATAATAAGACACAGCGCCTGATATAAATAGTTTTTGCCATTTTTTAAAAAAAATATTACTATTCCATGAAAAAAATAAAATAATCCAAATGAACACAATAGTTATAATAAAATATCCACACTAATCATATAAGATGAAAAAATCAATTACATTTGCACTACATCAAATTTTGGCGCTCTGTCTCCTTAGAAATGTATATATATATATAAATCATTTGAACTAAATATAATATATTCATTCAATTTGAAATAATGCACTCAATGGCCTAACTCCCGAGAAGTTTAATTGCTCTCCTTCGAAATAGCGCTCTGTTGGACAGAGCGCCATTTCTAAGGGGCATATAAATGCATATATATATATATATATATATATATATATATCAATGAAGAAAATGTATAATACTTGATGGAAATTTCCTACAAAGCCAACCCAACTCGACGCACCCATATAAAAGAATGTGTCGATGAAGCTATTGCTATTATTGCTATCACATAATCAAATCACTGAGGAAGGGATTTGATTTGACCTAACTGTCCTAAAACAAAGCTTCTTCTGCAATCGACCTAAATTCAAAGCTGACAGGAAATACGCATTGTAAAATACAATTTTACGTTTTGGATAAAGTAATTGTGGATAAAACGCGGTTGTAATTAATTCCATCTTACAAACCTGCCGTCATGCACGGTTTCTTGTTTGTGTATTGTCAACAGTCTTTGATGTCAAAATCAATTAGAAGAAATCTTATTCCGTCAAAAATTGAACAAAAACGAGGGGTTCACAAACTGCTGCTTGACATTGCTTTGATTTTCAATGAGGAAAATGTTCCTCCTAAAGAGCAGGCCTGACATGGTGGTTTTAAAATTTTGAGCGGATTACCTCTGTGCATGTCGAGAGAAATTTCAAGAGATTTACTTTGCACAAAAAATCGATCAAGATTGACTCTGTGCAACATGGATCGACGGATGATTTTGTATTATAATGTGCATGTATGAAATTTAAAGTAAGATTTTTGCGGGTCTCCAGATTTATTAGAATCGACTTAAATTGATAATTTTTCCCACCTAAAAATTCATTCCCATCAATCATGCAACTCTGAGGGAATGCAATATCAATTAGTAATTCAAAATTTAGTTGTTTGCAAAATAATGTACATGTACATTTATACTAAACTGCATTAACATTTTGAAAAAAAATCCCGTTACCTAATTAAAATTTGAAGTAAATTATGTTCTCATAACTTATTTGCATAGTATATCATAAATGTTCCTCGCAAATGGATGCCGTCTCTTAAAGTAAAATAAATATTAACCCCTGTTATATTTCAAAGCAGTTAAATATATCCAAAAATATTTTCAGAAGAACTTGTCTAAAATCACGACTCCATCCAAATAAAAAGTCTTGCCATTTAGGTCCGATTGTGTCATGTCTCGTTTAGTTAACATTGCAAACTTTTCATTTTTGGATTCACTCTGAAACGTGTTAATGAATAAATTATACTTTATTTTATAAATTAAAAAAAATACCCTCTTGTACGGATCAGAATTATTTGGAAGCTTGTTGCAGAGATATTCTAGACAATGATCAATGGCCAGCGATTGAAAGCCAGAATTGCAAAGAATACTTCTCAGAAAATCTCTGTGAGTGTGAAACTCTGGCTTTATCTGCCATAAAAGAGCTCCTTTAGCCGTAGAATCCTGCGTTGTATGGGTGGTAAGTGCAATTAAATGGGATTTAAATGAAATACCCACATCCATATCATTCATTAGTCGAAGGCCAATCTTGAACTAAGAAAAATAGATCGTGATATGCAATTGTTTATCAATGCTTGGTGCAATGGTATTGAAATAAAAAAGTGACAAAATTTTGTCGAAGTTTGGTATGACATTAAAAAAAATTTCGAAAAATGTCAAAAACACGCATCAAATGTTACCAAATCTGTATGTATGTTTGGCATGTCTTACATCTTTCATTAATTTATTTGTTGTGCATGCATATATTAACTGGTATTATTTATTTTTGCTAAACTAGAAGTTTGCTTTGAATTTAAATTTTGCTTGTTTTTTTTTCAAAAAAGATCAAACTATTTTTTAGAACTGTTAAACATGTCAAAAATTACAATTGCCTTCGCAACAAAAAACCATCCTAATCAAATTACAAAATTTTGGCAATATGAAAAAGAATTTGCCAATCGAAGATGCGCATTGGAAAGCGTAGCATTAAATTAAGAGTGCCGAATTAAGCTGCAAATTTCGAACCGAACTAAGCCGATGTGTTGTAAAATCAAACTTATCTAATCTCTTCAATGGCATCAATATTGAATTTGCAAAAAGTGACGTTAAATTCACTTGCTTTAATTTGCCTTAAGAAGTACTTTTTCCATTGGTATATAATTTCATTAAAAAGGGGGAGCTTAAAATTTAATCAGCAAGAAAAACAGGGGTTTTCAAAATGTTATTTGAACGACTGAATCACTTAGGAGAAACATAAACAATAACAAGGGCGATATCTTTCTCACAAGGTTAGCAGTGTTCAGGACATGACGATATCCAAAATGCCCCAAATGGGGTACTTGTTTCTAGGAAACTTTATCTGAAAAGTAAAAGTATTAGTATTGTGAGCTGTACAACTAAAACAACTATTGAAACAATAATATAGGTTCGTGTTTGTTACGTTCTTGGAACCTGTTCTAACCATTTTTATAAGCATTTTTTAAAACACATTGTTGTGGTAGCGTTTCCTGATGATATTCATCAAGCAATGTGCGAGGAGCATGATAGCATGGAAAACTTATGAACATGTGTTAGACTTTCATCAAACTAATCTACATAAAATTTATTAATCTATTTTAAAGTATGCTAAAGATACTGCGAATATGCACTTTCAATTATCGAGACATTATTGCTTACAAAATGTAAATAATGTTTTGAATATTGTAGTGTTTTCCTATATTTGAAAAGGGAATAGTGATTTGAAAGGCTTAATATTGTGGTTATATATTAACGCTCAAATGGCATGTGATGAATGCACAAAATTACCTTTAATGTAACTTGACATGAAATTCTAAAAATTTGCTCGGAAACAGTTGCAGCATTTGGCTGTTGGCATCGTCTCTTTCTTGAGGACAGTTGGAATTTGAGTTCATATTTTGAAGAATAATTTTTAAGCGGTTCATCTAGAAGCTTACATTGCATGCTAGTGTTATCATTGTCCAGCTTGCACTCGAAACTAACAGAATCTAAATTCATGTTTGGTGCCATAGACAAATGACGAATATGTAAACTTATTTTTGCAGTTTTTTCTCGAGTTATTTGAACAATCTAGAACATAACTTCAAAATCAAAAATTTTATGAAAACCAACCTGCTTCTGGCCTAAAACAAAAAAAGAGTCCTCAATGATTTTTCTAAATAGAATCAGAAATCTGTTGTAGTGAGCTGGAGGATACGAAAACGGAATATTAGGTACGAGTGATGGGATTTCATCAAAACGGTAACTAAGTTTCCTTGTGAAGTCTCTAGCCTAAAAAATGGAGTCACATTTTTAATATAAATCAAAACTTCAAGTGATTAGAACATTAATTTAGGAATGATATTTTTAATAGCTGTCTATTCTGTTCATTTAAACAAAAATATATAATATCAACTTGAAGCTAATTATTATAACTGAAGTTTGCGGTTATATGTAAATATGTCAGTTTAGATTACCAAGAAAAAAGCGCGGTGATGATTACAAAAACTACATTTTAACACAGCACACAAATACTGAAGTATTTTGTATTGAAAAGACAATTCGTAAAAAAAGAAATACTCAATAAACACCTCATGTGCATCATCTGCTTTCCTATTTGTTATATTTAATTTTATCTCAGTTGTTTAATTCTGTCTAGAAATTTGCACATTTTTCTATCAAGAGTTTTCATAATATGACAGATACTCGAGCTTGAATGAATCAACAATTATACGAATTCAAGCCACTTTGACCAAACTAAATCGCTATTATTGAAATTACTCGATCAGAATGCAATGAAGTGAGAGAACGGACAGGATTAAAAACAATTATTAACCAATTAACTGTTTAATTTACGTGTTTCACTGTAAAAATAATTTTGTGTCTTTCTTTATGGTTTGTTTAAAAAAGAATTTACACAGCAACTACAAAAAACCTCCATTCTTCTCAATGGCACTACTTCTGCATTCCCCATTCGATACTCAAACACATTTGGTTTTTATAAATCTCAGAATTATAATAAAACCAGCGACATTTTGGTGACAAGGATTTAACGTTCAAATGTTTACATAAAATGTGTTTTTGAATTAAAATTGCCATACTTAGATACCTTCTGTACATACGAAATTTTTTCTCATATGCTTTCAATCTATTAAATATACTTGTGGTGCGGTTTTTGTCCCGATCAGCCATTCTTGGGAATTTTCATGTATATGCCACATTCTGGCATTGTAATTCAGTGTGTTGGTTTTGAATTGAAAAAATATTATTCAATTATAATAACTACAAAATTTTGGCTTCAATAATTGTTGCAGCAATGAGTGCATCTACAGTAATTTAATCATAATTACGTGACAATTACAATAAACGACAACCCGAAACATCTATCAAATTTCATCAGGAGATTTTTCGCCAGAAAACCGATTTTAAAATATTGTCGTTATCATTGATTTTTTACTTCAAAATTCCTAGTCTGCTGCCAACTTGCTGGAAGTTAAGTAGGATATGACCTTAGTTTGAATTTTATAAGGCGATAGATTATCGATAGCAACATTGGGATCGTTTTGTCAAAAAAATGACTAGATTGCTCATATTATCGATTTTTATTTGCTGCTAAATTGAGAGCTGGGAAAATCGATAGTACGAACCATATTCTATAGCTACACCACATAATTGGAAAGTTTATAATTTTGCAAATTTTATTGGAAAAGAATTTAGTTCATCGATAAATTGAGAAAAAATTTCTTGTAAGTAAATCTTATATTGAGTGTCTAACTTTAAAGGTGAATACAACTTCCAAATATATCAGTACAATGTGTTGTATGGATCTCAGTTTGCAAACACAATACAACAATTTAATGAAAATAGCTTTTGAAGAAAAATGATTCAGCCCCAAAAAATAACATGAAATGGATTAAAACTCGTGAAAAATGTATTTGAAAATATTAATAATTTTAAATTATCCCTCTCATCTGAAAATTGGTTTCCTGTATACTCTGCATCAAATTTAAATGAAATGCTGGAAAACTTTTTAAAAATTTTTGAATTTTAGATTTTGCCCTGAAAAGAAAATAATAGTACATCCTCCAAAGCAAACAATACTTTTTCGAATAAACCTTGGATAACTGAAACTTGCAAAGCATTGATTCGCGAAAAGAACAAAACGTATAATCATTTTATGATTTTCCGAACCAGCAAGAATTTTGCCGCATATAAAAAGGCTAGAAATGCATCGAATATTGAATCTCGTAAGGCATTCAACGAATTCATTACGAATGAATATGCGCGCCTTCCAAGTGAACGTTCAAATTGGAAGCTAATACAAGAAATCACAAATTATAAGCGATCAAAATCAAACTCAATTGATTGATGTGATAAAAGATCAGAAAGTAAACAATCTTTTTGACAATTTAGAAATATCTAATAAATAAGACTTTTGTTAATCTTGGAAAATACTTGCATTTCAGCGATAATTCATCAATGCAACTAGCAGCGGAATCTATAGAATTGTACAAATACTTGTGTATACACACGTTGAATATTAATGAAGCTAAAACAGAATTTTGTATTTTGCAGCCGAATAAAAGCAATTACTATGTTTCTGCAGTAACTTTAAATGTAAATTCATGTTCCTATTGTAGACACTTTCAAGTACCTAGGAGTAACTATTGTCTCAAAGCTAAAATTCAACTCTCACATCAATTTAATAGTTAGAAAATTAGTTACAGGTATAAAAAGTATGACACTAGTAGTTAGGCAATTACACCTTGTGCGATATTTCAATTCTTCCATGCTTTCATTATGAGTCACCTTAATTACGCAAACATTTTATTTAAACTAACCTAAGCGAAGTGCTTTATAAAAAACTTGATATTAAATTAAAATGGGTATTAAATATCACAACGAAAAACTCATCGAAAACCAAACAGTACATTTCTAGGTCAATTCATTTTCCAAAACAACTGGTTATATTGAATACCCTTCCGACATTCTTCAAGCTAATCAGAAACCTTATTATATGATTAAAATACAGGGATTTACTCATAAACAGAATTCAAGATCAAAGCTTTTTACATGTGTTAATTATAAGAAAAACGTTTTAAGAAAATCCTTCATTAATGTCGCCATTCGAAATTGGAATTCACTACCTAAAGAAATTAAAAATATTGAAAAATTGAAATCTTTTAAAAAGCATTTAAAAATCTTCCTTAAGCAAAAATATATTTCTGGAAAATCATGGCTAGGATACAAGTTTTATAACAATGACTATACTATAATTCCTTATTAAAATAGCACTATAGTAATTTATCCATAGCTTACAAGATTTCTTTTGTAATTTATGTGAATTGTAGATATGTGTTTTTGTGAATTTAATGACGCTATTCAGATAAATAATCAATTATTTAATTGTTAACATTTATCTGAATAAAGATTCTTATCTTATTTTATCTTATAACCAACTTTCTACAGCAAAATAGAAAAACGTATGTTTTGTTTACGTGTATAAACGAAAAATACATGTTGATAAGTTTATCATAATTCAATGTTTGCAACGATGTGTTTTTAGGAAAATTTTCTTTCCCTGTGATGGGTCTGTCTAAAAGCAAAAAACATTGTTTTAAACGTTTTAAACATTTTTTTGTAAAAAAATATACTTTTTTGCCAACCCTGTGCTTAAATGTAATTTTGAAAATGTGTACTTAAGTATATTTTTGTTTCTAAGCTATAAGCATTTTTCAAGAAAAAAGAAACATTTGAAGAGTTTTCCTGGGCAGCTTAAAGCTGAAATAATACATTTTGACATTTTGTCTTCTTTTTTCTAAAATTTCGCTACATGTAATAATAATATACATTGGGAATACTCATACACGTAATAGTGTAACATTTACAGCTGTCATATGCTCAACCCCGAATAATCGAAATTGTCTTTGTACAAAGAGTGGCGCTTAATTTGGGATTATACTGTATATTGCATTAAGCAATTTGATTTTATATGTCAACATATAATGTAATTTGTTTATAATTGCGTACATTTTAGTAAATTTTTTACTCGTTCATGTTTAGCTCTAACTGTTTCGCTTTCCAAATGGACAAGAAGAATTAGAAAAATTGGAAAAAGTTATTAATAGTAATTTTTGTAAATCAAGTAAAATATCCAGGAATATGGTAA
Organism: Hofstenia miamia; assembly: GCA_900660155.1. NCBI lineage: Eukaryota > Metazoa > Xenacoelomorpha > Acoela > Hofsteniidae > Hofstenia > Hofstenia miamia. The sequence goes on along the minus strand of CABFPE010000021.1, from coordinate 1,649,741 downwards.
TATGCAAATGTCACTGGCCGCTTATATATCATAACCAGGGTAGCAAACGGGTCGACACAACCCGACCTGGCCTGCGGGTTGGATCAAAGAAAAGTTGGGTAGGCCGGGTTGTGGGTTATACATGCTCGGGTCTGATCATGGGTCAAAATTTTGAAAATTGCTGGGTCAGAGAACTATATTGTTTGAAGGGTTTCCTTGAAATACTAGTAGAAAACTAACCATGCATTTGAATTTAGTATGCTATTGAAAACCTACTCTTAAATTAATGTTAATGACATTCTTTCATGTTTGTTTTGTAGAACATGGGTCGGGTCGTGAGTCAACATAATAGATAGGGTCGGGTCATGGCTCAATTGTCTGCCGGTCGATTTGGGTCGTGGTTCAAAATATGTGACCCGTTTGCCACTCTGATCATAAAACATTTAAAGAAGGTAATGAAAGACCTTTGTATCCTCCTAGTGTATTTAGGGTCCCAAGAAGTATAATTTTAAGTTGCAATTCTACGTCAAAGCACACTGTTTATGACGAAAGATACTTATAAAAACTTGATAAAATCGTGAATTTAGAAGTAGAGAGATGTGTAAAATATAAATCTCTTTTCTACTCCTCCTAAAATTTGGAGAATTGCGAAAAAAGTCTTCGATTTGATAATTGAGATTTGACTCAGTAATTACGGTTGCCAACTATTGAAGTTGCGCAACGCGCAAACTATTCACCAAACATTGATATTTGTATTAGTCTTAAGACTAGTTTCGAAAATTTGGCCGCATTTAGCTTAATTCAAATGTCCAAATACCATATCTTCATGCCGAATTCTGAATCTCTATGATCTGTAAAATTGCTAGGAATATTTATCGATTGTTAATTTTGTTAAAACCTATTTCTCCTTGTTTTAAATATCTACTGATTATGCTCATTTATTCATTACATTACATAATAAAAAAATTGAGTAATTTCTAACATAAAAGCTAATGAATTTGAAGGTTGATAAGCCATGAGATGAAGATTTGTATTAAATGTTTTCACATTCGAATTTATCTTAAACTGTCTTTGTTATTGAATTGCCATAAGACTAAAGCAAAATATACTAACTCAAATTTACGCGGATTTTCTTTGACTAAAATGGAAAGTAATAAGAAAGATCATAGCATGATAATTATGACAGTCGTCGACTGAGGAAAACCCCAATTAACCCAATACGATAAAAAATTCAATACCTGTAAATTAATTTTAACTAGGTCTTGAAACATATCAGAGATAAAAAGCAGATAATCCATTTGCCATTTTCGAAATTCCACAATTGGATTAAAGTTATATAAGGCTACAGCTGTCCAAGATTTGACAGTACTGCTTGTCCATGTACAGAGCTGGTTACAAACCCTCTCATATTCATTACAAAACTTTTCCACATCCGACATTATCTCAATTATGGAAGTAAAAAAAGCTTCATAGACATCCCTCTGAATTTCGTTGTCTTCCTTTTTCAAGGCCATTTCGTTCTGCATAATCTCTTTCACTCTATTGTTCAATTTATCACCGTGCATTAAAAGGGCATTAATTGTAGATTTACACTCCCTATTTTCATCATAAGAATTTAGCAATTCCATCTCTTTTCCACACACACGTTGCAAAACATCATTAAAATAAACAGGTTCATTAGCGATGAATTCCACGTATGGCACTTTGCTTTGATTGAGTTGCGGGTTTTTTATAGTATGTAAACAGAAATTTAAGTCGAAACTATATATTTTAGGAAACTGCAATCTGTAATCCAACACTTCTGAAATGCCCTCATCAGAATAAAAATCACGAAGTGCATCTTTGATAAAATTTTCACAGTCGAGAAAATACTGATGCATTTGTAAAGATATACTCTTTAAGCTAAACAAAAGATTCAAAATTGGAATTTAATAAATGATACATTAATTAAATTAAAAATAGCTAAATAGATGAATAAAAAGAAACTTCATATTCTAAAGAACATTTTTTCAAGACAAAAAAATTTAGGGATAAGCATGAAAATAATGTTTCTTCTAAACAATACTTGATAATATCAACGCTGAGTATTACCAACAATGTTTCTGCAATCTTAATGAAGAAGCCCTTTTTCAAATTTCTTATCACATTCCGCGAGATTTAGAAAAGATTACATTTCCAATTAAATAACCCTATTTTACCAGTAATTTTTTAAAAATCAGTAAGTTTTCCCAAAAATAGTTTAATCGCTTATAACTCATGAAGTAATAATCTGAAAACACCACAGGATAGAGCATTATTTCTTCGTTCTTTTTCGTCTATCACTCGCCATAATTTGCAACCCGTCAAGGCGCGCTTTTGCGCACTTCTGAATATTGAACGACGTGTAACCTTAAATTATTGCTAGTAGAGTTAGGGTTCATTCAAGGGCCATGCAACTACTCGAAATTTCGAGTCGATACCCGACCTGACTTGACTCGACACAATTTTCGAGTCAACACCATTTCATTTAATATGAAATTTTACATTGTGTGTTTACCTCATTGAAAGATATATATATATATATCTGATTAAAAACCTTTCTGAAAACAATTCCCGTAGCTTATTGTGATTAAGCAATATTGTCTAGCGATAGCGAATGATCATAACTAGAATTAAAGTGTTCTAATTAATGGATATTACGCTGGTAACCAATGTTGCGTGTAATATTAAGATTAGATTGGTTTTAATTTCTTAACGAAAAATTTCACTTTCTAATCATTCATATCGATAAACAAACTTCATACATTTATTCAAATGATAGTTGACAATTTTTAATTACTAGTTTTACTCAATTACAAACGTAAATGCTAGAATTCACTTTTTCATATTGATAGGCCTGTGCGTTGACAAGGCTCGAGATTCAAAATCCGACTCGACTCAAAATTTATAAAACTGATTTGACTCGAATAAAAATATCCCGACTCGCAGGGCCGTAGTTATTCATTCAAGAATATTATAGTATGTCCGACGTAAACTGATGACTAAATTGTTAAGGATTAAACAAAACGAATACTTAAATTATGCACACTTTTATATGTTGAAATAATTTTGGGTCAACTTACTGTCATATATCATAAATAATTGTTACAATACATTAAAAATTCTTCATTTCTAATTTGAATGTCTCAAACAATGTGACCAAGCATCGCTTTCAGCCATTTGTTGGGAAAAATTGTTGATAATGAATCGAATTCAACTAATCAAACATTAATTCAAAAACTTCTTAATATAAATTCTTAATATATAAAATGAGGAGTAACAAATGAATAACATTTATTATTGAACTATACAAATGAAGAAAAACCATATTTACAAAAAAATCATTAATCCTTTTCTGGCCAAAATTGTATGTTAGTTGATTTTTTAAAATATGACCATTTTTCTAGATAAATATACGTCAAAAAGCATGTTGATAATTGAAAAAATAAATATAAATTTATTTTAGTGGGAAAATCGCTATGTTCGTTGTGATGAGCCCTGGCCAGCCTCTCATTTTTATGGAATGATCAAAGCCCATAGATTTTTGTCCATTATAATGTATATTAAGGGATACATAATGCTAATGAACATTTCTAAAAAAAATAATTTTGAAATTGAAACTTTTCAGCTTAGGCTGAATAAAAATTAAATTTTTAACAACATATACATCGCAACAACAAACTGTAACAGAAAGTATTTCATTTTTGGCATAAATGCAACAACATAAACCACTAAAACAGATTTTCCCCAAAATTTGACTTAGCTTTTTCAGTTTTTTGTCTTGTTCATTGTAATGAACAGTGGCCAGAAAAGGGTTAAGTAATCGAATGTCCCATTAATAAACTATAACATTCGATATATACAAAAACAGAGCATTTTAGTATTGCAGCCAATTGCTCTCGATATATTAATAGTAAATAGCAAAATATACAAAATTAATAATATAATGGATAAGGCAACTTCTATGATTTCAAGAATGTTATAAAGCTCACAATGCAGCATTACAATCAATGAAGTTATCAAATGTTTACTGTTCCTCACAAAAATAATTAGAATGTCTCTAAAATAGAAATTTCGCTCCCTTTTTCTGTGTGCGTGTGTGTGTGCGCGCGCGCATTGCTGGCTTGCCGCATAGAAGTTAAAAATGGACAAAACTATAAAGATGAAAGCGATACATATATAGGCGAAAAATTTCATCGAAGAAAAAGCTGTCTGAAATTTTGAATAGGCCTTTTAGACATTCAAGTAAATTCCAAAAATTCATTATCAACATGCTCAAAGATATTTTCAATATCAATCTCACTATCATTGGAAATCAATGAGAAATCACCCATTCTGGCGATTGGTGTGATTCTGTTATAAACCCCATTTTCTTCTCGAGCATTAACAGCTTGGTTGCAAAATTCTTCTACGGACAGTTTCAAGCGATTGGCCACAAGAAATTTCAGTGGCTGAAGTCCGTAATACTCTATTAAGTGAGATATGATTGTTGGCAGATTAAATGTCTAAACAGAAATTTAATAATAATTTAGCTGGGTCTCAAATCAGGTTGTTAACAGAGTCTATTCAAATTTCTGAAAGATTTAAAAGATTTTTTCAACAAATTTCAACAAAAACCCGTAGATAATTTTTTCAGGAATTAGCTAAAGTATTCTATTTTAAGAAAACCTGATTGAACGTATAAATATAGATATGAAATCAAATAAATAAATATTAAACTTTCCAGGTATTCATTTACAATTTCATTAATTTATTCAAAGTTACTCTACACAAGAGAAGAGAAATAGACGTGTCTCAATATGAAAAGCGTGAAACTTGTTAATTTAATCTGCTAAAAACAGCACCCTTTTTTAAAAAAATCTATTTTAACGATGTACTAAAAATTGGAAAATTATGGGACATTGAGATTTTATTTCTCAATAAATTTAGCAATTAATTATATAATTTTTACTTTAGATTATCATTTTGTCATTCTACATCATGTACTAGGGAAATGAAAGCAGATACAGAATTCACGATCAGAGGTTTCAATGTTTGCCAAATTGTTAACTAAGTCTTCTACAATTAGAAAGGATTAGGAAAATGCTGGAAACATCCTAGTGCTGCTGGTAATTAGTACCAGTTCCACTTTGTAAGTTTTTTAAAACTGTCTGCCTTATTTTCTCCCTTTGCCAGTTTCTAGATTATAGAAAACTAGTCCCAAAAACAAATGGTCATCAACGAAGTTTTCTGGTTCAAGATTCGCACGTTGTTGATAGTATTGTGCTTGCTGAAAACTATTTCAACAGCTGCTACTAAAAATGGAAGTTTTTACCTTGACTATCTTCCATAGGTGGCCATCATCCTCAATAGCAGAATTGCTTTTGATTATGAAGTAACTTCATTCGTATAAGAGGTTTAATAAAGACGAAAATCCCGTAAATGAGGCAAAATATTGGTAAAACGTTAACACTAAAAATGGAATCCAAGAATATTGAAACCATGTTTTTTTTGCACCTATAAAAATCTATGTTCTTGTCCACGAGGCTTTCAATGTTGTCTATGCGCAAGAACTTGGCGGACATGGATTCGAATCTCAGTGGCTAGCTTCGATACTTGACAAGACATTTGCTCAAGCAGTAGCTTTGCCAAAACAATTGCACTACGTTTAGAAGTCCATGACATATTGCAATATCATGATTTTGAAGAATTATTTCAAGCATTGGCGGAAATGCCGTAATTTTCGAAATAATGTCAGATTCAGCGATTTCTTTATAATTTTGATACGTTTGTGTTTTGATACCTAGCTATTGTGCGTATATTTTAAGGGGGTGTCACACGGTTAATCTATGGCCTATAGTCAAAATTATGGTTTTGCATTCTTTTGTCTGTTAGTCAAACAATTTGATTATTAGTCAAAAACTATTTTCGAATAGCAATTGCGTAAACTGCATTGCATATATACATGTGCACTTATTACTAAGTGGGTCGTTGTAATTACATTTCAAATGTAGGCGTCAGGAAAATATTGTGACGATATTATAAAAAGATGTAGTTAATTAATCATTCATAAACAAGTGCATGAGTAGAGAAGATAATTAATAGTAATCGAAACAACCTTTGAAAGCTGTCTTCAATAATATCCAGTTAAAAACACAAAGAAATTTTAATGCTCACAATCTTAACTAAATTGTGTCTTTATTAATAATTAAGTTGAAAAGTTCAATGTTATTTATTATAAAAATTCGTAGTTTTTAATAAAATTAAAAAAAGTTTACTATTGGGCGGAGGTGCCACAAGACTACAACCAATTTCTATTTCATAATTATGACAAATCGTAAACCGCAAAAGTAACTTTTTGGGGGTGCCACACGAGGAATACGGAAATAGTTATTTTCGTATTCCTCGGTGCCACACGATTAGTCTTTTGACTATAGAAAAAATGTTTTCTGACTATAGTCAAAAGACTAACCGGGTGACACCTCCTTTAGCCTTTTTCAGAAAAAACAGAATAAAACGTGTGAAGTTTAAATTTATTTGAAGTCAAATGAGTTTTGAATACATAGCAGTGTGGCAATACTTTTATCATTTTCATAAGATTGCACCGCTCTAATTGTTATTTACTTTTCAGATCGAATTGAAATATTGCTTGCGCGCATAATTTTAGTAATGTCCCGCCAATTCAAGTTCAATCCCAAATTTACGCATTATTGTATCTGAAAAGTCTTGTTTTAAAATTTTGAAGACAAATGTTGACAGCTTGGAAATTTTCTGCAGCGTCTGCTCCTCAGGATGTATGCTTGCCATACAACTTATATCCTGGATCATTGGAAATCGAACAAGCATCAGAAGGGAGTAAGCTTGAAAAGCCGTAAAATGGTTCTTATATTTAAAGTTTAGGGAAACCTTGGTGGGGTAACTCTTTCCATCAGCACCTTAACGACGACTTATTCGGATTAGGGCTGAAAAAAAACTAAAAAATTGAAAGAAATTGGGAAAAAACTTTCATGAAGAAAAATATAATGCGTTCCTAATAAGCGAAATTCCAAAAATTCCACAGAAACTTATTTGAACTATCGAAGCCTGAAGAAAAGTATCGTAAAATATCGAAACAGAGAAATCTACATAATATTATCACACCAAAAATATTAAATAACAAAAGTTACTAATATTTGTAATTTTAGATGTAAGCATAAGCACTAGGGCCAAATTGGGCTTCAAAAACATGTTCGCTATAAGAATAGTTCGTTATAAAAGCGTTCATTATAAAGGCATTCAGTGTTGGATCCGTGCCGTGCTTGTGCCCATTTTTACAGACATCTTCGTGCCCGTGCCCGTGCCGTTGTCGTGTCTACATTAAAATACGTATAAAATATATTTTTTATTTTTTATTTTCTAAATCTATTAATTTGCATATTAAAATCGTCGAAAATTTTTTTCTTGAACAGTTTGTTAAATTATTAATTGAAACAATTTCGCGAAAAAAAACATGTCATTCATACAGATTTAATCTAGGATGCCCTTTACATTAAACGAAAAATTAAGGGATTTTCGTGTCGTGCAGGACTCATGCTTGAAAACTTTATTAAGTTTCGTGACGTGCCTAACTATTATGATTATTATTTTACGCAAACTAAAAAATATCAGTTAAATATTTCTAAAATTCGAGATAGGGTCGCTGCATCATCACTGCATATAACCGACTAGTTATTATGATTCCTATACGAAATGTAAATTCAAAAAAGATATTTTGATTTCAATAATCCAAGAACTATTAAAACTTACTTTAAAACATTGGTCTGTTGTAAGACTATTGTGACTCCATCTACTACGTGCTTGATTATACACTGAAATACACAGTTTCCCAAACTCACTTTCCATGAAGCGAATAGCAACAATATTGCATCCGAACTGCGATGGATGAATAAGTTCTAGTTCTGCACTGTTGGCAAAACCAAGAAAGCAGTGAGTTGCGCACAAATATTGCAAATGTTTAGACCTGAAAAACTTACTTGCATGGAAAAACCAAGTCCAAAATGAGAAAGGACGTTCCGCCATTTTTGTATGGACCATCTAAAATGTATATATTTATTGGGAGTCGGTAGTACCCAACTCACGAATTAATTAAAACAAGCTCTCACATTCTACATTTATATTAAAACAATTTATACCATTAACAAATGAAGCAATGAAATAGTGAGTGAAAATTTAGCTCACAAGAGTTTCTGTTAACCCTTTAGGGTCCATAAGGAAATTGAAGCTGCCTTCGTTGTAAAAACGAAAGATATTGCATTAAGCACATGGTAAACAGAACCCTATCTCCAAAATTAAATTTTGAAATGCATCTATGACGCTACACTACGGTGGTACATATATGTACCTGCAGCCCCTAAATGAGTCCATTAATGATTGCCAAAAAATGAGTGGCAAGACACTAGGATCAATATCATAAATTTTTCACACATATTTGTAGACAAACACCCTTTTTAACCACATGATTCGCTTAATTATATTTATTTCCAAATCAGTGATCAGATTGATCAAACAGAAATATCATGCTCAAGTTGAAAAGACAATTTGGCTGAAACTATAAATATATTAACTTACAATTATCTTAAGATTAGTTATGCAAAATAAACATGCGAATTATAGCAGTCTAGAAAAAATGATTTGGGACATATACGCACCACCAAGCCTCACATGGTTAATAAGGCATTGTTTCAAAATTCAGAATAACTAGCGAAATAATTATTTGAATATTCTAAGGAGTGAAAAAACCCACAAAAATCGCAAAAAATACCAAAATAATTTATTATAATAAAACCCTCGTAAAGGCAAGCTGTTTCAATGTCTTGAACTATATTTTGAAAGAATCAATTAATTTGTAGTAGTAATTTAAAGGAGAGAAATACTTTTCGAGGATATTTACTTCATTTTTTTCGCTGACCATGATCAGTGTAAAAAATATTTCCACTTTGGTATGAATTATATTAATGAAACTTGGTATGCATGTACTGAAATAAAATTGTGCATGCAACGCAGATATAAAAAGGTGAGTTGTCAGTTTACAAGCCAATAGCTTATTACTACATAATTAATTCTGTTAATTACTAAGCATAATTCAACAAATGTCCGTGAAATGAAGCTTGTGTAGATGATACCACAAACTATACTTGCAACTTGATATTTGTTAGAAGTTGTCAATGCAATCAAAACAACCATTTTTTAAAATTTATTGTATTTATTAAATTATTGTATTTACTTGTTAACGCATCCAAGCAAAACAGGGTTCTGCAGAACCTTCCATAAAACTGAAATATGGGAATCAATAATACTGGAACCATAAAATGAAGAAATTGTGAATAAGAATTTCAAAATACTACTCGAAATTTCACAGTTTTTGTCTGAAATAAGAGCTATGTCATAGGACCACTGGAACCAGCTCCGATGGGATGGATTGGAACGGTGATCTAACAATTCCGGTCCTGGAGGACCCTAACGCAGAACATTGAACAAAAATATTGTTCATGTATATGTNGCTTATTACTACATAATTAATTCTGTTAATTACTAAGCATAATTCAACAAATGTCCGTGAAATGAAGCTTGTGTAGATGATACCACAAACTATACTTGCAACTTGATATTTGTTAGAAGTTGTCAATGCAATCAAAACAACCATTTTTTAAAATTTATTGTATTTATTAAATTATTGTATTTACTTGTTAACGCATCCAAGCAAAACAGGGTTCTGCAGAACCTTCCATAAAACTGAAATATGGGAATCAATAATACTGGAACCATAAAATGAAGAAATTGTGAATAAGAATTTCAAAATACTACTCGAAATTTCACAGTTTTTGTCTGAAATAAGAGCTATGTCATAGGACCACTGGAACCAGCTCCGATGGGATGGATTGGAACGGTGATCTAACAATTCCGGTCCTGGAGGACCCTAACGCAGAACATTGAACAAAAATATTGTTCATGTATATGTTTATGTGGGAGGGAGCTCACATTATATTTACTCCCTAACTATACTACTTCATCTGAACCCTGTAAATATCCTCCAGTATCACAACCAAAGCGCTATACATTGTTCAAATTGAGGAACCATATGTTATTTCTGCTTGAATTACAATAACAAGAAATAATCAAAGAAATCTCGACTTTTTGAAGTCTATAATCTTGAACATTTCAATTGCACCAAAATTTGTAGTAAAAATATTTAGTTTGAAAATGAGATAAAAGCACAGGATAAACCTGGTCAACAATTTCATAGAATTCACATTATTGTATAGATAAGCAAACAAAAAGGAAAGATTACCCGTTGATACGCAGAATCCTGAGATGCTGGAATTTTTCTAACAAGATTATCTAAATTAGCATCGTTCGCCAATGAGTGGTAACCAGAATTGCAGAAAATTTCGTTGAAGAATTCTTTGTAATCGCTGTTGGGATTAAACTCCCACAGAATAGCAGCTTTCGCTAAGCAGTCTTGATTTGTGTGTGTCGTAAGTGCAATCGTATGCGTTTCAAACATAATGCCAACGCTTTTCTCGTAGTCACCACGAAGACCATATTTAAACTAAAAAGTAAAAAACACTAGCATGTCATTCTCAAATGTTGAATTTAACTATCTATAGATTTCTATATTGCACACCATGCAATATACATTAGGCAATCACATAAAATCATAAAGCTCCGATAAAAGCATGATGATAAAACAATTATATACTCTAGTTATTTGCCAAATCCACATTTGAATCACACATGTATATTTAATCTAGAAAAACATAGCCCATGATTTTTAGATACAAAACATAGCGCATAGCAGACGAGCATTTAAACTGTTTTGATCTATTGGTTAGCCCTAACCTTCCACTGCCCAATCAGTAGGCTATCCTGATTTGCCGTAAACGCTATTGCATCAACACTACAAAAACTATCTCAAAAAGCGTTACTCCGTGGAAAATTGAGGACCATTGGGGGCTTTCACACGATAACTTAATGTGATTATCAGCACCTTCCATGCCTTTTTTAGACTGGTTGACCTTGGTTTGTGACAGGAGTGATTTCTGAAAACCTCTCTTTTTCAGAGACATTGAGTTGATGAAAACCCATATTCATTATTTCCTGACCATAACTTCTTGGGTGCATAATAAAATCTCCATTCCTTTGATTTAAGCAATTTCATCTCCCTCAACCAATATGTAAGTTTTAAATACAGGCATCATGTGCAATTTTAGTATATCACATTGTGAAACTATGAAGCTTTTTAAGACATTCAATTGCAATGAATTGTTGTTGTAAGCGACATTGCATAAATGAATTGTCGTCTTCAACAAAACTATTCACATGCTGTGCCGCAAGTGCAACTTAAATGTAGGTGCAGTGGGAGACACTCAAATGAAGCCACCCTATAAACTCAACATTTTTCTCTCAATACCCGGCTTTGCGAAGCAAAAAGTATATCAAACTGTTCAATATCATAATATTTTCTTAGGCGTGTGATGATAAGAGTCAGAGTAACAAACTAACACATGACAAAAAAATAAAATAAAACATGAACAAATAACTACAAATTAATATGTACAATATATAATTTTTTTCTAAATTTTTTATAGTTTTTTTCCATTCGCGTTTCATACTCTAAATTATTCCACAATTTAATTGATATGTGATGAAAGCCATTATAATTTTTATCTAAACTCAAAAGTTTTGCGATTGCTCATTTAATTTAATATAGTCATTAAGGAAAAGGAGAGATGTTTGAATTTCAATAAGATAGATAGCATAATAACCAATACAAAAAAAAGTTAGACAAAAGTTACCAAAATAGAGTAGTGACATTTAAATGGAGCCACCACAAGGAATCTCTTAAAAAATTCAATACGTCCACAAAAAAGGAATCTCATTAATTCTGATTATTCATGCATTCTTAACAAGTTTCCCGCGTTTTGGGCCACTCGTGTAACACCATTGAAATATCTCTTGCGTAATGGTACACTGTGTACCAACAATGCTATTTTGTATATGAAAATACACTTTGTAATTTGTAATATAAATACTAGCTCCTTGCGTATTGTACTACATGTGTACTAGTGCTGTGCGTCCTAATATACTTTAACAGGATTAACCGGACCGGATTTCTGCTTAGCTTAACCAGATTTTAACCGGTTTTAACCAGATCTATAAAAATTAGCATCATATTCAAACTAAAAAGAAAAACATATTCTATTTCTAATTTTCAAAATGACATTGGTCTATTCCTATGTGCTAAAATAAAATATACAGCTTGTTCAATAACATATCAATTAGGTCTCATAGTGGGGAATATGGTCAAGGTGATCGAATCGAAAACATGTATTCTAAGATTTTAGACATGAAATTTTTAAAGCAAACATTAATGAAAATTAAAGCAAAGTCTAGCAAAATTTAATGAAAAAAATGTATGTAGTTGCACAAAATGAAATAGAATATGAAATTTAGAACTTTATGAATGATTTTATCTAATTGAAATATAGTCTAGCAACAACAATGCAAATTCAATCATGTTGGAGTCGATGCTTCATTTGCTCTTAAATTTGATAATATTTTTTCAAATAGTGCATGCAATATTGCAATTCCATAATTTGAATGGGAAAATGTAGATTAGGACTAGAATGACAAGCAGGAATTCTTGCACTCTTTACCTCAATTTCTATTGTTTTGTATAACGTTCCATAGAATGGAACAAGGAACGAAAAGGCCACCAAGAGGGAGATGAGTAGAGAAGAATGGCGCAAGGATTGAACAAAAAGAGAGTTTCACAGCAGCCGCGGAATTAAAAGGAACATTGCGGAAGAGGGCAAATGATAAACCTTGGATCAATGACCATCTCAGGAACCTTATCAATAGGCGTCATGTGGCATTACAGAAGGGTGATTCCACCACTTTTAAGAAACTACGTAATCAAATTGCTAGAATTATATCGTCAAGGCGTCGCCTGTTTTATACTAACAAAATTAAAAATCTGAAGAATTCTAATCCAAGCATATGGTGGAAGTCTGTAAAAAGTTTGGCTGGAATGGCTAAAGAAAAGAAAAATTGTCTGCCCTTAAGCAACTCTCTTGCTGGTTATGCACCAACTGATCTGGCATCCTTCATAAATAATGAGCTTACTAGCATAACGAATAAATTTCAGCCAATTACTGATAGCGATCGTGTTTCATTTTCTTTGAGTGATACACCTATCCAGGTAGACACTTTTGAAATTTTTAGAAGACTGAGCGCTGTTAAAATTGACAAGTCTGCTGGACCGGATATTAATGGTATCTGTCTACCTAGTTGGATTCTGAAAGATTATGCTTGCGAACTGACTGAGCCAATTACTTTATTAGTAAATTTATCTCTTAGTCAAGCATGTGCAACTCCTTTTGCTTCCGCTGACATAGTTTGTCTTCCGAAGAGAAATCCCATTGAGTCGATGTTTTCTGATATACGCTCAATATCAATTACTAGTCAGTTTTCCAAAATGATTGAAGACATAATATTAGAATATGAGTTGAAACCGAAAATCTTAAAAGTTCTTGACCCAAAGCAATTCGGTGCAGTACCAGGTAAATCCACTGTTCTGGGGTTGGTAGAGCTACTTCACAAATGGTTTGAAGATTTGGATGATGGCAGTAAATTTATACGTATTTTTCTCCTAGATTTTACCAAAGCCTTTGATTTGGTAGATCACCGTGTGCTAAAGAGTAAACTTTTAGAGATCAATTTGTCTAGCTATTCGTTAAATTGGATATTGTCCTTTTTGACACGAAGGAAACAAAGGATTCGTCTGCCCGATGGTACATTATCGAGTTGGAATGATGTTTTAGCTGGGGTGCCTCAAGGGACCAAATTAGGTCCTTGGCTGTTTATTCTCCTCGTAAATAGTTTGCTGATTGATTACGAGATGCGTCTGAAATACGTCGACGATACTACTTTTTGGGAAGTAGTAAAGAAATCAGCGTCAGGATGTGGCATTGATACACTAAGACAGGTAGTAAACTGGTCAGATGAACACAATATGGCATTGCATCCAAATAAATCCAAGGAACTCACTATATCTTTCTTGCAAAATTTTACCCAACCTGCTTTACTTGAATTTGATGACATCATCGTCAATCGTGCCGACCCTGTGAAACTAATAGGCGTTTTTTTTTACAGTCGAACTTGAAATGGTCAGAAAATACAAATCACTTGGTGCGCAAGGCGTCCAAACGTCTACATTTTCTTAAGCTTTCAGTTCACAATGGTGTTACNAATAAATTTCAGCCAATTACTGATAGCGATCGTGTTTCATTTTCTTTGAGTGATACACCTATCCAGGTAGACACTTTTGAAATTTTTAGAAGACTGAGCGCTGTTAAAATTGACAAGTCTGCTGGACCGGATATTAATGGTATCTGTCTACCTAGTTGGATACTGAAAGATTATGCTTGCGAACTGACTGAGCCAATTACTTTATTAGTAAATTTATCTCTTAGTCAAGCATGTGCAACTCCTTTTGCTTCCGCTGACATAGTTTGTCTTCCGAAGAGAAATCCCATTGAGTCGGTGTTTTCTGATATACGCTCAATATCAATTACTAGTCAGTTTTCCAAAATGATTGAAGACATAATATTAGAATATGAGTTGAAACCGAAAATCTTAAAAGTTCTTGACCCAAAGCAATTCGGTGCAGTACCAGGTAAATCCACTGTTCTGGGGTTGGTAGAGCTACTTCACAAATGGTTTGAAGATTTGGATGATGGCAGTAAATTTATACGTATTTTTCTCCTAGATTTTACCAAAGCCTTTGATTTGGTAGATCACCGTGTGCTAAAGAGTAAACTTTTAGAGATCAATTTGTCTAGCTATTCGTTAAATTGGATATTGTCCTTTTTGACACGAAGGAAACAAAGGATTCGTCTGCCCGATGGTACATTATCGAGTTGGAATGATGTTTTAGCTGGGGTGCCTCAAGGGACCAAATTAGGTCCTTGGCTGTTTATTCTCCTCGTAAATAGTTTGCTGATTGATTACGAGATGCGTCTGAAATACGTCGACGATACTACTTTTTGGGAAGTAGTAAAGAAATCAGCGCCAAGATGTGCCATTGATACACTAAGACAGGTAGTAAGACGGGTAGATGAACACAATATGGCATTGCATCCAAATAAATCCAAGGAACTCACTATATCTTTCTTGCACAATTTTACCCAACCTGCTTTACTTGAATTTGATGACATCATCGTCAATCGTGCCGACCCTGTGAAACTACTAGGCGTTTTTTTTACAGTCGAACTTGAAATGGTCAGAAAATACAAATCACTTGGTGCGCAAGGCGTCCAAACGTCTACATTTTCTTAAGCTTTCAGTTCACAATGGTGTTACCCCTGATCACGTCTACACTATTTACACTTCCACCGTGCGACCCCTCTTGGAATATTGCTCTCCTTTGTGGCATAATCAGCTTACACAAAGTCAACGTGACAATATCGAACGTATACAGCGTCGAGCTTTCAAAATAATTTTGCCCAATTTGACGTATTCTGAAGCACGTGAAAAACTGAGTTCACCTACACTGTTTGATAGAAGAGAAATTATATGCGGCAAATTATGGAATAATATTCAGAAGTAATCACACCCTCTTCATTACCTTGTTTCTCAGGCACGAACCCATCTTTATTCTTTGCGCACTCAACGTCCCCACGATACTTTTGTTAAAACGAATCGCCTTGGATCCTCGTTTATTTACTCACATATAAGAAAGGGCGTTTCATGATTCATACGACATAACCTACAGAGTTTTCTGTTTTCTCAAGATCAGAGGTAATATTGGAGGCAATAGAACTACCAAAGTTGAAAATCGCAGTGTCATCAATGTACAGTAGACAGGAGGAGTTGAGGACTCTATTGGGAAAAACGAGAGGCATAGCTTTAGGAATTTCCAATGCTACAAAGCGAATTCTTCAAGAAATCAAAAAAGATACATCATCAGCTTCGCCTTCGCAGCTGAAACACAATTTACCTATTTCCCTGCGTGAAGTAAGGCGAATATTAAATGCTGATAAGGATTTGAAATATAAGAAAGTGGAAAAAAGCAACCAGCCTTGACCAAGGCACATAAGGCCAATCGACTAAAATGATCAAGGAAAAGGATGTACTGGGATGAAAATGTGAAGCACATCACATGGTCTAATGAAAAGAAATTTAATCTGAAGATACCAGATGGTAATCAGTACTATTGGCATGGTACAAACCGATTCTAAGAGGCAGACTGGTAGTTGATCTGTTATGATATGGGCGGCATTTAGTGTCCGTGGAAAATCCCAAATTGCGTTGTTTGAACGCAATCAAAATTCCACCAAGTACACGGAAACATTAGGTAACTATCTGTTACCGTTTCAAGCCGTATTTCAAACAGATTTCATTTTTTGAACCAGGATCTGGCTTCGATTCATTGCAGTGCAGAAAAAATGGGATGGTTTGAAGACCTAAACATATCCTTATTACCATGGTCTTCAAAAAGTCCCGATCTAAACCCAATAGAAAAATTATGGGTGATATAGTAAGGTTTGTATATCCAAATGGAAAACAGTAAGACATCAAAGAAATTGAAAAAGGCATTTTGAAACGATGGGAAGAGATATCGCTCGACCACCTCCAAAATCTTGTTGTCCATGAAAAAGCGCGTAGTGGATGTTATCGCAACTAATGGAGAAATATAACAAAGTATTAATTTAACATTAAACTATTGATTCTACAATTAAAGTCTATCAAATAAAGCAATTATTGATACTGGCTCCATTTAAATGGCACTACTCTATTTTGGTAATTGTTGTCTAACTTTTTATTTTTATCTTTGGTTATTATCATCACACAACTAAGAAAGTATTAAGAAATTCAACAGTTTGATAAACTTTATTTCACAAAAGCAGGTATTGAGAGAAAAATATTGAATTTATAGGGTGGCTCCATTTGAATGTCCCGACTGTACCTACATGTACTGATTCAGCATGTGCCAATTATTTTGAATTTCTCTGGAAACTTTGAACTCAAGGCCTCGTTTTCAATTCTGTTGATGTCATTAAGAGAAACTAGTGAAGGAACAGAAGCTCGTTGAGGAAGCTAAAAGCAGGTACAAGAATTTCCTCTCGAATTTTTTCTAATTGTGATAAAAAATAACATCTAAGCAAGAGATTGCTTTGAAATGGAAGATTCTCCTTCAGATATAGTGTAACTATTGGCATAAATTTGAGCATTATTTGCAAACATCGTTAAAACTCGCTATTTTGCTTACTGTTTTTATCTTCTAAGTTAATGCGCAACAGGGCTTCCACATGCTAAAAGCACATGGCAACAATTGAGTACAGCTCTTTCATTTATAGTGAAATAGATGAATTTCTTGAAAAAGTTTCACGAACTTGTCGAATGGCTGCCAATGAAAAGAAGGATGCTATCATTCGATTTAAAGGCAAAATTAGAAATGACACATTTTGAGCTCCAGAGATTTCTGTTCTTAATTGTTGGTCTTCAGACGTAAGGTTTTTTCCTGAAGAATATAAACAAACAGAACCAAAAGGTATTGGTATTATAAAAAGATTGCTGAGTTGATTTTCCTCAAATGGAAATCACTGTTCTCATGCTGGCATAAGCAATATCTACCTTTTGCAACCTAAAAATTCTATATGACAAAGATTAGAGTAAGCATGGCAATCGACTTCTGAATAAGAAATTTGTTAACAATTTTGAACAATTGAGCTGCCATGATAGAGTGCATCATAGGCTACATTTGATGGATTGCTGGTTTCATAATGACTGTTTCCTTAAAAATTATAATTTCAATTTTTCCTAGAGTAGATCATGTTATGAACACATTGCTACGTTTCTCATCTGAAAATATTTAATAAAAAACAGTGTTTTTTACCTTTAGCTCAAGATTGCATAGAATTCGAAAAGTCTTTTCACTAACTGTTGTATTGCGCTGACTCCTACGTCTACCAGCGTGCGCAATATTAAATTGTAATTCATAGCTAGATTCCTTGAATCTCGTATTTTTACTGATAAAAGTGCATGTATAATTTGCTTCGGATGTGGTTGGATTTGATGAATCAACAAATTGGCAATCGAGCTTCCCAGACGAAATTCCTATTTCCTCATTCCCCATGCACAAATGTTTAACTTGCATCGTTACTTTAGCAGGGTTTCCACCAACGATTTGAACAATCTAAAACATAGAATTATAAACTATATTCTTCGATATTAAATGAATACTCGTGTATTTTTCAAAAAATTTTGTGAAAAAAGGACAATCAAGAATAAAAAACAGCAAATGCAAATTCAAAATTTATAAAAAAACTAGTTATTTTGAAATATTTCACAGATTTATTTCAATTGCGACAGCAGTTTTCGTACTAAAAATTTCAGTTCATGTTATAAAACGAAATGAAGAAATGAAAATCAAATCGAAAAAGTAAAGCCAATTTTCCATCTTAAAAAACATTTCATGCAATACATTGTAGCAAGTCCATATGATATGGGCAAGCATTCCTGCAGCCTACCTCTCTACACCAGCTGACTAAAATTGCAGAACAGTAAAAACAAGACAAATCTAATAAAAATGTTTGGAACCAAAACTCACCTGTTTTTGGTCTGTAATGAAAAACGTATTCTTTATCATGCTTTCAAATAAGTCCATAAAGAATTCATATTGCTCGTTTCCATAAATATAATGACTTGAATGATCGTTTGGAGAAGGAATTTTCGAAAAACGAACGGACAATTTTCGAGTTATTTTCCGACCCTAAAATATTGAATTTTTTTTACATGGAAACAGCTATAAGGTTTGGCCCGCTCATTCAATGATAAAGATATGTGCTAAACCATGTACTTATGCCTGAATTACAAGTAAATAAAAATGTAACTTCAATGAAAGATTGATTTTTGTAAAAATATTCAAATTATTTCCATAAAGTTTAGAAAATGAGGCGGTCTAATGTCCATGAGAACAACAGCTACTCTGAAATATTTCGTTTTCTGAAGACAAATTGTGGGTGCCCCGTGCGCAAAGTCAGAGGTTGCCGCGACTTCACGCAAGGAGTGGTCTGGACAGGACAGCGCCAGGTATCGAATTAAAGTCGAAAATATAAGAGGAAACAATTTCGGTGTTTTAATATTTTAAATATCTTCATTAGTTTGTGAACTACAATCGGGTAAATATCTGTTGGAGAAGCCATCACTCTTAGTGGTAACTCTTTAAAAAAATCACAACTAGCACATTGGATTGTCATTTGTGCACGAAAACACTATGATAGAACTACATAGACGTTGTTGGTAAAAATAAGGATTTTTAGTGGTCATGAACTCCTATATGTAATTAAGTTGAATTAAATGGACTTCTCTCAAACTCATCATTCATATAATATCTAGAACCATCTGAGGACAATAGTAACTGTTGAATAATAATCGGGTTGCTTGAAACAGACTTGATTCTCCAGATCCATATCTATATCTAAACTGTACATCAAAACTTGCAGGTAGAAATAAAGTTGGAGTCTGGCTCGGACGGCCATATCTGAGGTATGGACACGAAATTGACCTTACGCCGGTAAATTTAATATGATAAATTAAATTTTATTGCTATTGTGCAAGTTATGAAACATTATACATTCACTTTCTAAATCTTCCTTTTGCTTTAAAAAAGTAACAACAATGCAACACAATTCATAACATCTAGTTAGAATATGATTATATATGAACAGCACCGGCCTTCAAATCTGAGGTCAATTTTCACCCTGAGGAAAATAATGGTGATTTGAAGGGGACAAAAAGACAAATTTCCTCACACGTTGACGCTTCAAACCATTCAAAACCTTAAGTAATCTTGACACGCAGCGCACACTTGCAACGAAAATGTCAATCGCCAAACAAGGAAACAAGGCTTATTTTGTAGAAGTTATAGCGGCCGGATTGATAGTATGCATTAAGATTACGTTTTATAGTTCGAACCATTACACTGGCCAATTAATGGTTGCAATGTAAGAATATGTAAGCAAATACTAACAAATTGTTACTCACTACACGTGTCCGAATGGGTTGTTACATTAGTACAGATGCTAGGCCACTATGCCTCAACGAAATATGATTTTGGTATTCTTTGTTTGGATGGCTTAGTCGATATGCAATAGTGATCCCACTTTCAGCATCACCTTCTCAGACGCTGTTGAGAGTTAAGGGAGTACCCAAGGTGTCAATAATGTAGGGTCGTTTTTTTACAATTTTGTTCAAGAGTTCAAAAGTAGATTTTTTTATAATGAATGGTATCTCAAATACTATTAGCTAATTTCTTAACAAAAATTAGTATTACTCAATCTATAAGCAATCCAATGAGAGGCTGGAGATGGGGTTAATTGCGAATATCTTATTGGAAATTACCGAAAGTGTAAATCAAACTTTTTAAAGACCATGTGCTAGAAACATTGTATTGTCATTTAATTAACATTAATATTTGGAGGGAATATGATTTTTTAATTTTAAAAAAAATTAGACGCATGTAATATGAAGGTGAGGAAGAACCTGTCACTAGTATGCGAAAACTTGAATCTCTTAAAATAAGATAGTAATTAAAAAATTCAATGAAAAACATTATTAGATTAAGAAAAAATACCTCTAAGATACATTTCATCAATCTTTGAAATAGGGAATAAATGAAATTTAAGTATTCCGACTGCCACTGATGAATTTTAACAGACGAGATGTTGTTGATGTTGTAAAACGCAGAATATTTCCATCTTTCTATGATATTTTTCGTCCGATTTAAGGTCTCTTCATAAATTTCTTTTATTTGATTACAAAGCCGTTCTATTGAAGATTTGATATTCTGCACTTCACGAATGAATTCATCATACGTACAGCTTCTGTTCTCATTTCTTACGATTGACTTATCGATAGCAAGTATGTCCTTCACTTTGTCACTTATATTGGATAAGCGGTTTGAAGTACTATTAATTCTTTTTTGTAAGGAATCAAATGTTTCGTACTCATCCAATATTTTCTTCTCTTCTTCAAAAACATAGTTAAACGTAGTTAAAGCCAAATCTTCCGTAGAAAAGAGTAGCTCTATATATTCTGACTTATCAGCAACATCCTTACAATACGACTGAAGTAACGCCAAATACTCATCGAATGAGATGGATTGTGTTGAAGTGAATCTATCAATTCGATAGTTAACTATATCTTTAACACCTTCCTGTGAATAAAGATCAGTAAGAGCTTCTTTTAAGTACGATGGATAAGTAGACGAATTCGTTGTCATAAAAGAATCACCGACAACTGAAAGTATTTATTTTACTAAAGAATGTATCGAATTTAAATTAAATCAACTCCCTTTAAGAAAAATCCAGTCGGGCTTCTAAAAATAGAGTTCGACAATTTTCAAATTTTGGCCTCATTTCGGTGTTTACTAAAAAAACAACAATTTTAAAAAGACTTTATTGAATTACTTATTAAATCCCAAGCCTCAACCATACATGTCCTTGCTTTAAAATCAGTCTAAATACAAAACTAAAAATTTAAGAACCATCTAAATCTGTTATCAAAAATGAAATTCAATTAAAGTGTTCAATGCATAATCTCCAACGCTTTGGTGATATAATGAATGATTTAAAAACTAATCATAGTAATAATTAAAAATATATTTGGAAATAAATTTCAAATTGACATTTCCAATGAATCACGCAATCCCTGAAAAGCGAAAGAATACTAAAATAAATAATGCAGGTGACAACGGTAACAATTTGTTAATAATTTAGAAAAGATATTTCAGAAAACAGCGTACAGACAAATTTGCGGACCATACCCCTTTCATATAAAAAACAATTTCATTGAATTTAGAAAACAGTTTTCTTCGTAGTTTACGATCGATTCAAGGGGAAAATTGCTCTTCAAAATCTAAATTCTGATTATTATAAAGATTCAGATGCCTCTGCTCGTTCAAATTTTAAAATGCAACAAAACGTTCTATAAAATATTCCGGTAAATTCTAATCTAAATTAAAGCTCTTTTAAAATCTTAAAGTAATACTCAGCATTAAAAATAATCAATGTCGTGCACCACAGTTGTAACGGACCGATGCCGCAAATATAAGAATGAAATGGGCCTGAATTTTCTGTATAATGGGTCTAGAATTTTTTCAAAATTGCATTAATATATATTTTCCATTATATTAATGTTTTACAATATTATATCAACCATTTTATTCAACTAACTAAATATTTATCAAACAGTAAATCATATTGTGTTATAAAAAGCGTAAATTAATGTCAAGTTATTTGTAGTGGCTTAGATGTCACGATCGGGGCCTGAATTGGATGGTTAAAACAGGCCGAGCTTGGGTTATAGGGCGAAAGGTCTAGGCCTGAAATCATGGCCCTGTTTCAACTCTAGCTTGTATCCGTCACAAAAATGTGTACTGATATTTTCCGGGAAAATTCATTCGTTAGTTCTGTACGAAACTGTTTTCTCCTAACACTGCCGTATGCTAAAAAACAAAATAATTCGCAAAAAGCTTTATAAAGAAGTCATAAAAATAAGCATAAACTAAAATTGTGATCAGGCCGATGATGAAAATAAGAAATAATTCAGATCTAACAAGTTTTCTGGAAGCAGACGTTATTACTTAAACAAATAATTACAATCGCTACATTTATTCATTAAAAATCTATAAAGAAGCACCAAAAATTAAAACAGCAATCCAAATCTATGAAAAGCTTGAGAAAAAAGGTTTTAAATTTACAATTCAGCTTTTGGCAAAATGAATTACATGTGTGAATGGGTGAACTGCAGAGTGAGTTGTGAAAACAAACAAACCTTGATTTTTCTCAAATTATTAATTCCTAGACGACTGTTTTCAATGAAAAAATTGGATTTAAAAGCTAGCAATGCATTGAAAACAATCGGTGAATTCAAACAATTATTAGCCTATAATGAGTCTATTTGGATAAGGATGGCTTTAGAAATAAGAACCTCTTCAATGAAATCTGTTTCGCTGGAAAGTTCTGAGAGACGGGCGCGAATCTCATCCAATTTATAACGAGTTGTGGGAAGGAAATTGCTATTTTTCGCTGTTAATTCTAATAACGATAGCACATCTACAAATTCTTGTGATCCAAGCGATGAGTTGCTCATATAACGAAGGATGACATCATAAATAACCTAAATTTCAAGTTGTTATAATAAAATTGCTCTAAAAACCTAGAATTTCCGGCAATTAAATATAAAATTATAAAGCTTAAAAAGAATGTGCGTGGGGTAAATCAAATGAGTCACAAATACCTCTTGTTGATTTAATTCAGGAAAGGTCCAATATTGTCAGTTGGACAAGAATAATGACTATTATATTTTTTAAATCAAATATACATGTATGTAGAAACCAGTATTTTTAAGGTCGATTTCAATATCTTACGTAATATTGGATAACCTCATTTCATTAAGTACTTCTTCAAACAAAAATCAATAAAAATACTTGTATTGCTATTTTTATGGGAATTCTTCAAAATAATTTTAAGCGTACATATAACCGTACGATAAATCTCTTAAGCGTTGATGATCTAGCAATTAATAAATGCAAAGTAAAATTTCTCCCAGATGAAATTCACACAGATCAAATGGAAGTTTTCTTTGATTTCTTATTAAAATGTAGTAAACAACTAAAAATATCACAGGGGGG
Organism: Hofstenia miamia; assembly: GCA_900660155.1. Taxonomy (NCBI): domain Eukaryota; kingdom Metazoa; phylum Xenacoelomorpha; order Acoela; family Hofsteniidae; genus Hofstenia; species Hofstenia miamia. The sequence continues at coordinate 1,626,028 of CABFPE010000021.1, read as the reverse complement.
GGGGCAACTATGGCAATTAGCGACGAACTCATGAGTTTTAACTATTCACTATTTCTTGGAATTACTGCATTCATTTTCTGTTCTCCACAATATCAATTGAAATTTTTTTCAATGGATTTGCCATATTATCATAAAAATTAAAGTAAAGTTATTCTACTCAATGTATTTTTTACTGAACATAAATCAAGGTTGTTGACAAATAGGGGGTCTGCAAAATTGAGATGTCATGTTGCCAAGGATAAATATCTGAACTTTCAAATAATTAAACCTTAACACATTTTCAGGATTTAGAAGGTAAATTTCAGTCAAATGTCAATACGAGAAAATACTGATTGTACATAAATATCTGATACTCATAAACAAAGAAAAGGATAATTCGCGTTGCGCAATTATAAAGAAAGAAATTAAAAAATGGCATGCAAAAATAATATAGATAATTATATAATTATACAATTTTCTTCAAAGCGTTAACACATTTCCCTTATAAGCCAAAACTTCCGTTGCTCCACGTTAAGAAATCGTTTAGAGATAATACCAGTAAGCCTAACTGAATGGAAAGAGCATTGTATATTAATCCTTTAAAATTCAACTTTTTCATGGTTTAAATATTAACACTAGAAGCGCCAAACCCGTCAATTGCCGATTTTGAAATTTTAAAATATAATAATTTCTTTGTAGAAGTGGTTTTTCCTCAGTAATCATTTACTATTTTTTATAATTGCAAAGCACAAGTGGATCAATTTTTCTTCCGATAACATCACATAGAAGAAAGTAGTGTGTAGATATACCCTTAAGCGCCATTACCCGTCAATTGACGACTGCTATGACCTCAAAGTTAAATTTGTTACTTACGCTAAATATGTTTTCAGGATATACTATTCATAAAAAATTATATTTTTATATCTTGCTATACAAATGGTTTCTACATATTAACTGAAAAAAATAGCTGTTATAAAAATCTTAGTCTTATATTTTTGCTGCACGTTTCTAATACTTGGTGCAATAAATGAACAAATTACAATTGGTCGACCAAGTTGATAAAGATACATCTATATTGCAATTTTTAATGAGACAATACATATATATGCCCTAACAAAAACAAAAGAAGTATTTAAAGCTATTCGTCAAAACAGTTGATACATATGACAGCCTGGCACTTCCCACAAACAGGTTTACTACAAATTCTGCACTAATCTACAGTTTTATTCTTTTCACAATGAGCATTAATCTGACAAGTGACTCGCTTTTGGAGAGTTGGGACAAAACAGCATTGAGTAATCTGAATATCAACGTCTTTCCTTAGCTCTTTGGACTGTTGTTGCAGAAAAGTGCGTCTACTGATATCAGAATGTGTTTTTTGTACAGCAACCATGCGTTCACTCCAGCAATATCCAAAATATTTAAAAAAACGGCTTAGGGCTAGCGTCTACAGCCCAATTTTGTCGAATTTCGGCGACACATATACTGTCTAGTACAGTGCTTCCCAATCTTTTTTGAAATCGGGCGCACTTGAGATCTTACGAAAAATTGAGATCTTACAAAGAATTCCGAGAAGTATCTATGTTAAGTCAAATAGTATATGAAAGAAATAATGCAATTGAAAAAATAGAAAAGGCTACATACTTTTATTCATTCACGTGTTAATGAACCATGAGCCTGATGTGTCTTAGTGAGTTCTTTAATGTTGGGGCGTATGCTTGATAAACAAACTCTCATTTCCTCGTCTGTATCAAGAAGAGAACCTCTCTTTTTGCACTTAATGGCGGTGAGAGTGGAAAATCCTAACTCACATAAATATCATGTTGAGAATTGTAGTAAGATGTTCGAAGCTTTTTTGGATATTGACACGTATTCTTCTTTATCTGATAAACACTTGATTTAATCCAAAAGTTTATAGATTTGCTTAAATATATTGTTATATTTTGTAAATTTTTAGTTAAAAATAATTGTTTGTATAAGGTTTCCCGATTTTATAAGCTATATTGCTTAAATATATACCGGGTGCTATCGCGTGTTACCATTTGCTACAAATTTGATGAATAATGACAAGTTACCGGTCTATATCGATTATATTTTAAACTTTTTGTATATTTTATTGTATTTCCCATCGTTTTTGACCCTATATTGTTGTATATTTTGTCCGCGTGTCGCTAGTCTACAATTTCGCCTTCATTTCCATAATACATGAATAACTCCCATACTTTTAGTTTTAAAAATCTGTGATGCCCATAGCGCACCTACGCATCTCCTGGGGCGCACCGTTTGGGAACCACTGGTCTAGAAGATCAACTGCATATTTATTATTATTATTATTATAAAATGATACACTTTCAGGCTTCTTCTTACCATCTTTTTGATAAACAGCACCACTATGCTGAGTAGAAAGTATATGCACAACTCTTTTTGGTTTCGCTTGATATCTGGTAAGGTGCAACTTGTCACTTTGGTACACTACCGAATCATGCAGACCTAAATTTTGGGAAGGAAGTTCGCGACGATTTGAACGCACGATTCCAACAACTATTGTTGTTCATCATTATTCTCCTCTATCTCTCTAAATCTTGTTCAGTGGCATCTCCAGATTCATCACTTGGAAGATTTATCATTGCTTCCAGGAAACGTTGAGCTGACATTCGTTGAAACATTACAAATGACAAATGATACTTGTATACTTGAAATTTCTACACCTTTGCAGCAATCCAATCAAATGAAATTGGAGATTGGGTACAATTAACTCCGAAACTGTTGCTGCAAAATATTCGCACAAACTATTCACACACTTTTTATTATTTTAATATGACAATACAATCTGTATACATGAATATTTACATGAAATTATGTTTTAAATATCATTTATAATATGTTACTAAGGTTTTGGGTATATTTGTAGTAATTTACAAAACGTAATATAGAAATCTTCAATTGACGGGTTTTGGCGCTTTTAGGTATATTAAAAGTCTGGCGCTACTAGTGTTAAGGAATTTCCAGCCGTCGGGTTATGCTCTGCGGAACCATTCAAGCTTATTGAATTGACTGGCCTCCGTCTCATGGTACTGTGTTTCATAAATTAAGAAGTGAAGTTCGGATTTCAGAATATTAATGTGTTTTTGCCGATTTTTTAAACAAAGTTATCCCAGGGGACCATTGCATAAGAACAGAAAATTTTATGGAAGGCATGGAATGGGCCTTGGATAATATTTTAATAGGTCTAATGGCATAAAGAATCCTATTAGAGGTGTGCGCGGTGTGGATTCAGCCGCGGTGGCCGCGGTTAACCGCGGTGCGGGTATAGAAATTAGGCTTGCGGTGCGGTTAAACTGCAGGAGCCACGTGCAGGTCCGTAGCTTCCAATTTTCACACAAACCAATCAAATTTTGTAACGCCACCTAGGGATAACTAATGTTTTGAATATATTGTTTCTTTAATTACATCGATTTACTTAGTTGAAATTAAATTCAAAGTTAACTGATTATTGTTTTTTGCGGTGCGGTTGCGAGTAGATTCCTTGCGGTTGCGGGTAAGAAAATTCACTTGCGGTGCGGATGCGGGTACATGAAACTGTATCCGCATGCACCTCTGAATCCTATACAGTAGGCATTCCACTGAGTTCAACTGAATAAATGGTTTAAAGCCATTTAAAAAAACTTTTTTCCATATTAACAAGCATGAAATATTAACAAACATTCTATGGCAAGATACTCGTGCTTGGAAACAGTATTGTACCGATTTTCTTTGAGCGAATAGAAATTTACAATTTTAGAGTTCTTGGCCTTACCATATCACCAAACACGAATAGACGAATAGTGATTAAATATCCTAGGAACTCAGCTTAGTAGTTGTTTTGTAGCTAATTTGAACTGGATTTCCAATATTTATAAAATAATGCAATGTAATTCGTATTGAATAAAGAGGGTCTGATTTGAATAGCTCGAATCCATTTTTCTAAATATTCAACAAAGTCTTATGAAATTTGGAAATCCTGAAATACTGACACATCTATTGGTAAAAGTGCTCGAACGTGTGGAAAATTTGAGCTAAGGTGTATTGGTTTACCTGAAGTCTTTGGTAAATATTCGCTATATTTCATTGAAAATTTCAATTTTTTAAATTCTCTCCATTCCTAAGGTTAAGGTCGAATGAGCATTGAGGCAGCAAATAACCATGACCTTTCCTTTTTATGTAGATAGACAACCAAAACCCTAAGAAGCGTGCCGTGTGCAAAGTGATCGGTTATAATGTTGTCAGATACTGATTATCTTTATAAGTTCTTGAACTATAAGCACTTAAAAATTCATAGGCAGTTTAAAGTTAGGCAAGGCAGGACAGTTTCTAAATTTGAAGATATCACATTTATGTTAGCATTGTGATCAAATGATGCTAACGGCAAAATCGGAATGCATTAAAAACTTCACGATGCTTATGCAATCTGTTAATACTTGACCCTTAAAATTTAGGTTAACACATGTAAATATAGCCTGCTGTCAAAATTGTATCAACAAGAAAGGCAGAACAAATTTGTTTTACTAATAAACCAGTGAAACGATGAATAAACTATATTTAAAATAATCATCTAAGAATTGGATGAACCAACAATTTAAAAATACCTTCATATCCCTTGGTTACAATAATAAATGGACGAAGGCATTGAATGAAAATAACTAACTAACAAGCTCATTGATATGCAGCCTGGGAATGAAAATGTTTGTGTATATTAACGGAAAATGAGCGTCAAATTAAACAAGATTCAATTACAAACATCTTTTAGTCAAATTTTGTGGTCAATAGTTTTTAGCTAAAAAAATAGTAATGCTACACTAGTTGACTTGTGACTTCTCTTTCTAAATTGCATAAAACGAATAAGTGTTTAAAGCACGTATCTTCTACCTCCTACCCTCAATGTATTTTGATTCATTATATTTGGATTGGTTCTTACTGTAGAAAAATGCAATATTTCGCAAAACTCTAAATGATTGTATTACTTGGTTGAAAAAATATCAGGAATGCACGCTATCTAACACATGAATGTATTCAATCGCACACAATCTAATGACGACAGCAAGAACCCGTTATAGATCCTATTTTACACCAAAATGGCTTTCCTTGTCATTAGTTGCCTAACGATAGAGATATCTGCTGTTCTGCTGTCTATAATGAAAATATGATACCATAAATATGCCCTAGTCTTCCTAAGGGGACCATATCAGCGAAAATGGTCAAATGTTGCCCTTTTTGGTTTTATAATGTAATTTGATACTTGCAAAGCAGCGAACATCTGCTATAAAAATAAGGGTCCCGGACGTCTTGGAACCCCCCAAATAGAGATCAAAGTGACTCTCGCAGGGGCAAATTTCGAAAAATGGACGATTCAGCTGAAACTTGGATATTATATCTATCAGACTTCTCTACATAAAAAGAAAACAGAAATTTTACTCAAAATACAATTTTGATGGTAAGTACAAATAATATTTTGAATTTTATTTTCTGCGAGTCCAAGATATTTTGGGCAGAATTTACAATTAACTAAAGAAAATTACACGGAAATAGGAAATTCTTTTTAACTCTTATCAGGACGTCTGTCAAAATGCATATTTTTGTATTTCAACAGTGATGAACACTGTCAATAATAATCTACTTGGAAGACAAACAATGTGTGCAGTTACAATTTCATTAGATTATCCTCCATGTGACCTGTAATAATGTGCATACCATTGGTCATTTCCACAGAAAAGTCAACCAGAGACAGCAAAATTAAAATTCCTGATAATAGCGACCTGTTGTCTTTTATAGGATTGGAAGAACACATAGTTTCACGAGTGATGTCAACTTTGTTAAACTTGACAAAAAAACTTTAGCGAAGGAGACTATCAAATTTGTAATGGACGGGACAACACATCTCCGGATGTACGTCCTGCAACGTAAATGAAATCATACTTGAAGGTATATGGGACATGACTAGTAGACCACAAGCTTAATATTAGTACACGATCGAATAGGCTCGCTTACTACTTTGGTGTATTCAACATGGATATTTTGCCAAAGTTGTCCCTTCCGCGCCCCCATGGATGTTTTTTTCCACAGCAACTCTGAGTTTTGATGAAATAATTTCATTTTTGGGGATTCATCAAAGCCTATAACAGAGACCTGCTGCATAACCCTGAATCAGACTAGCGACACGCTTGACTGCACAAAAATGTGACTAAATTAATGTGTCCCGTCCATGACGCTTGTATTGCAAATGACTAATGTACGGCGCGGCATTAGAATTGGATGCTTTGAGGCAAATATTTTCAATATTTTGAAACAGCAATAACATATTTGATAATTGAAACGTAGTGACATCTATATGGAAGATTTCAAACTATAATATAGTTTAATCTGCATTTGATAACAAAAAGTTTTGTAAACTTTTCGTGACGATGAGATGAGCCGTCAGTTGATGAATGTTTGGTTAAAACAAGATATTTGATACAAAGCACGCCTCGTTTGAAAGATAATATCATCATTTTTTAAAAAAGAAGAACAATACCGAACTTAATTTTGAGTCATGCGAATGGATTCAGTGAAATGAACAGTAGAGAATCTCCCAGTGGTTAGACTGCTATGGGTAGATCAGTGGCGTGAGATGCCAAGAAGTTGTCACCACTTAGAAAAAAGGGTTATTGTCACAGTCCTGATCTCTGAATCGAATGCTGCAGAGGGGAATGCGTTTAGGATGGCCCTAAATGAGCTATGCATCCTTAATTAACCTGACGTTTTTCTGTTAGATGGCGCATGGGGTTAGGGCGTATTGTAATAGATTATTTAGTGGATAACACTAGAAATTAACTTCGCGAATCTTTTGCATATTTAAAAACTCAGTAAAAAATATCGATCAGGAAATGCCAAATTTCTCTTTATGTACACGCAAATCTAATAGTTTTCACCAATATATGTAAACCGGAAGCAAATGTTGGATTGTCTTCTATAACCTTTTTTATATTCTTCCCAAAATGGCTTTACGACAAGAGAAGTATATGAAATGAATTTTTAACCAGGTCTGTTCTGTTCTAAAACTCAATTAAAACTCTTATTTTTTGCAATGGGGAGTGGAGGAGGTGGCTAACAATGAGGGCAATATACTTATTTTCTCTCACAAGGGCCAATATTGACATGAAATGACAAAGAATGCCTGATAAAACCATTTTAGGAATACATTATTCGCACTATGTCCCGTCCATGACACCGATATGCCTATTTCGATTCCAAATAGTAACCGCTACATGACCAGTACCAGTTAAGTAATACCGATGAATGGCCATGCTCACCCTATCAGAAAATGATCCAAAACTTGAGTATTGCGAATCAAATTCTAAGTTTCGGGTCATGTTCGGGTAGTGAATATTCTGATCGGGCCGGGTACATGATAAGCTCATATTATCACTCTCTAATGTCAACAAAATTTTGACAAAAGTTCGACAACCTTTGTTATTTCAGACGCCCTGATAAGGGTTAAATTTGTCGCTTCAAACTTATAATGACCTTCAAAATACATTGTGAGTAAAAAAGGCCGTAGGCAGGGTTTGTAATGATTAAAATAGATTATTCTGGAACAGAAAATTTCATGGAAAACGGGCGAGACGGGATATTTTCTTGCATTACTTGCTTGATTTTTGTGATAACCTTCTAAATACAAAACTAGTAGCATTTTGGTAGAGATAAAATAATTATATGTACAGGCGCGGCTTTAGGGCGGGAGGCACGTGCCCCCCTTTTTGGGGATTCTTAGTTTTTTGTAAAAGTGTCTTTCTCAAATATTTTTTATGTTGATGTTTGCAAGTTTCATCCGACAATTTAAGGTGAGCAATGCATTAATTTGGACATTTAGAGGTTATATTTTACAAGGAAGTTTTCTCTTGGAGTTACTTTTGCTTAAATTTCCATTTTAGTTTAAGTTTCTTGAAAAAAAATTGGATGGTGCCCCCTGTTTTAAAAATCTTAAAGCCGCGCCTGTATATGTATATAAAAAAATGTATTTCTTTATATTTCCTTAACAATCAGTTTTTTAAATAAAAATGCCAATGCAACTTTAATTTTTTATCCTAGAGAAAACAAAGAGAGTCTTCGCAAGTAATATTAACCATCTAAAACTTGTCAAAACGTTTTTTTAATTTTTAAATTGGCTTAAACATAATTGGCAGAAAAAAGAAAAAATAGCTGCTATTATTATTTTCAGATACATTATTTTCGAGGAGAATTGTAAAAAAACCTGCTTAGAGAAGTTTTAGATATGCCTTTCTGTTCAATATGCCATGTTCTGCTTTTGAAAAATGCAAAAAATCAACCCTACAAAGAATACGACAAAGAAAATAGGAAAACGTTCATCAATAAAATATTCCTTTCTTATTTTACATATGTGGCGCAAATTTCATGCGAATTAGACTAAAATAAAAAAAGTTTGCAAAAACAACTGTTATGGTCCTCTTAATGATAATGCAACTGAACAGGACTTAAAATTGGCCGAGGCTGGTACAGGCCTCAAGGGTCTTTTAAATATACACCGCCATGTCAGTTGCTTTTTCTAAAGAAATTTGGGCCGATAAAACATATAGATTTCGAATATAATTATTAAAAAATCAAACCATTTTTTATAAAAGGCAAATTCAGTATTAAAAGTAAACTATATTTCACGAATTATATATTTTTTAAACGTTTTTGATGCTTGAAAGTGGCAACTTGGCTTTTTCTTCGAGAGTCATTCAACAACTTTCTACTTGTTGAAATAATTTTTCACAATAATCATAAAGAAACTTCAAATTTCCTTCTAGGTGTATATTTAGAAAGCCTTGAAGCCTCAAACTTCAATACTTCAACGGAATTAACTCCTATCTCGGTCGGCTCTTTTTCAAGTTTAAAACTGAGAGGTACTCCAACAGCACCCCTCATAATATTCTATTCATTACCAAGCAGCGGAACTTGGCAGGACTATCTTACTGAATGCTAAGAGAACGACTTTGCAGTCGGGTAAGATTGTGCTAAATTGAAGAAAAATAAAAAATTAGAAGATCCTCAATGTTTCATAACACTGCAATAATAGCACTTTGAGGATAATAATAGTGTGAACATATACAGCGATAAAATATATCTGTTAATCGATTCAGTGTTTGATGAACTATGCTTAACAATTCTGCTCTCTATCAGCTGAAATGTGCTCACTATTTTCGGAAATTACAATCTATGTTCAATCCGCTTAATTCGATTTGAACACCTGCATTACATTAATGAGATCAACTCCTGAAATATTAACCGCAATAATATTTAATAAACCAGCATCTATTACAAGAATAAACCGCGTACAAGTAACACAGTTGACTTGTGTTACTTTGAGAATAATGAGGCAGTAACTGGTAGTACAAACAGAAATTTAGTGTAAATTCCTTTCCAAGTTATCAATGAAAAAATATCACAAAGTTCTCTCATTTCTGTATAATCTTACCTTACTACCATTAGAGTTTCTTTGAAGAAAAAGTAAAATGTTCATTTCAATCTTTTCGCAAACAAATTAAAGAATTTAGAAATGTTGCACATCAGATTAGAAACAGAGACATGTATTTCTGCTAGTGTAACACTATAAATATATATTGTCGTTTTAGTGTTCTTCAAATAATCGATTTGAATGTGTCCAAATACTATTCTATATTATGAATGGCCTCATCGTATTTGAATGCAATTTTTACAATAATCTAAAAAGCAAAATGTTTCAATAAGTATATTCAGAAGTGCCGACTATGGTTGGTGTCTTACCATTATGTACCATATTTTGGCTAACAGGATGATATGATAGAAAAAAAATTATTGCCATTTTGGCTTAAAAATATCTTCATAATGGTAATCCATAAATTTGCCATAATTTTGCTTGTATATATTTATGCATGTGGAATAAATTTCTTCTAAAAAATGGCCAGACTGTAATTACAGTAGGTTTTGATCTCAACTTTAAAATTAATTCTAAGCTAGGTTTTTTACGTGTGCTTGATGCTTGTTAAAATATGAAATCTAAAAGCGCTTTAGATTACTGAAAGCACAAAAAAGAAAACACAATACACAAAATAAAACAAAGTTGGAATTTAAAAATGATATTATTCTGAAATTGTATGCGAAATCTACTTAACCCTATATTGCATAATGTTGGCTTAAGGCAAAAATCTAGAAATGTTGTCTAAAAGTGCACAATGTAGCATTTTAGCAACAATTACCTCAGTTCTAAATGATGAAATAATCTCCTCTGTTCCCAGTAGAACAAAGATTCATTTGGTTTTTTCATTACTTCCTGACACATTACAGCAAATGGACTGCCTTATGCGGGGTGTTGATTTTTCTTAATTGGAGTGTTTTGCAAGACCTTTTTTCACATATTTCTTTAAGATATGTTGATATATATTTTTTTCTTTGTTTATAGATGTTTTAGGAATATTTTAGTGAAAAAAATATTGTATGCATCATAGCTATTTTGATAATACCAACCAAGTGTTTGTTGCCTCAGGGCAACATTGTGCCATAAAGCTATGATTAGTGTCTAATAGTGAACTTGCATTCTACCCGTTTTTATGTACCTAAAATTGCACTTTATGCCATAATATATTGATAATACCCCTTTAGAACTAATCTGTTTCAATGCAACTTGTTTTTTACATTAATAGATATTGGTTTAGATGGATGATTTTATTTATTTATTTATTTTCTTTAGATATGGGTCCTAATCTATTCTATGGAAAATGCAAGCCTCTAAATATTCCAGATGACAGTTCTGAATACGAATGCTTATCGTTGAATACGAANCATTACTTGCTTGATTTTTGTGATAACCTTCTAAATACAAAACTAGTAGCATTTTGGTAGAGATAAAATAATTATATGTACAGGCGCGGCTTTAGGGCGGGAGGCACGTGCCCCCCTTTTTGGGGATTCTTAGTTTTTTGTAAAAGTGTCTTTCTCAAATATTTTTTATGTTGATGTTTGCAAGTTTCATCCGACAATTTAAGGTGAGCAATGCATTAATTTGGACATTTAGAGGTTATATTTTACAAGGAAGTTTTCTCTTGGAGTTACTTTTGCTTAAATTTCCATTTTAGTTTAAGTTTCTTGAAAAAAAATTGGATGGTGCCCCCTGTTTTAAAAATCTTAAAGCCGCGCCTGTATATGTATATAAAAAAATGTATTTCTTTATATTTCCTTAACAATCAGTTTTTTAAATAAAAATGCCAATGCAACTTTAATTTTTTATCCTAGAGAAAACAAAGAGAGTCTTCGCAAGTAATATTAACCATCTAAAACTTGTCAAAACGTTTTTTTAATTTTTAAATTGGCTTAAACATAATTGGCAGAAAAAAGAAAAAATAGCTGCTATTATTATTTTCAGATACATTATTTTCGAGGAGAATTGTAAAAAAACCTGCTTAGAGAAGTTTTAGATATGCCTTTCTGTTCAATATGCCATGTTCTGCTTTTGAAAAATGCAAAAAATCAACCCTACAAAGAATACGACAAAGAAAATAGGAAAACGTTCATCAATAAAATATTCCTTTCTTATTTTACATATGTGGCGCAAATTTCATGCGAATTAGACTAAAATAAAAAAAGTTTGCAAAAACAACTGTTATGGTCCTCTTAATGATAATGCAACTGAACAGGACTTAAAATTGGCCGAGGCTGGTACAGGCCTCAAGGGTCTTTTAAATATACACCGCCATGTCAGTTGCTTTTTCTAAAGAAATTTGGGCCGATAAAACATATAGATTTCGAATATAATTATTAAAAAATCAAACCATTTTTTATAAAAGGCAAATTCAGTATTAAAAGTAAACTATATTTCACGAATTATATATTTTTTAAACGTTTTTGATGCTTGAAAGTGGCAACTTGGCTTTTTCTTCGAGAGTCATTCAACAACTTTCTACTTGTTGAAATAATTTTTCACAATAATCATAAAGAAACTTCAAATTTCCTTCTAGGTGTATATTTAGAAAGCCTTGAAGCCTCAAACTTCAATACTTCAACGGAATTAACTCCTATCTCGGTCGGCTCTTTTTCAAGTTTAAAACTGAGAGGTACTCCAACAGCACCCCTCATAATATTCTATTCATTACCAAGCAGCGGAACTTGGCAGGACTATCTTACTGAATGCTAAGAGAACGACTTTGCAGTCGGGTAAGATTGTGCTAAATTGAAGAAAAATAAAAAATTAGAAGATCCTCAATGTTTCATAACACTGCAATAATAGCACTTTGAGGATAATAATAGTGTGAACATATACAGCGATAAAATATATCTTTTAACCGATTAAATATATCTGTTAATCGATTCAGTGTTTGATGAACTATGCAGCTGAAATGTGCTCACTATTTTCGGAAATTACAATCTATGTTCAATCCGCTTAATTCGATTTGAACACCTGCATTACATTAATGAGATCAACTCCTGAAATATTAACCGCAATAATAATTAATAAACCAGCATCTATTACAAGAATAAACCGCGTACAAGTAACACAGTTGACTCGTGTTACTGTGAGAAAAATGAGGCAGTAACTGGTAGTACAAACAGAAATTTAGTGTAAATTCCTTTCCAAGTTATCAATGAAAAAATATCACAAAGTTCTCTCATTTCTGTATAATCTTACCTTACTACCATCAGAGTTTCTTTGAAGAAATAAATTTGCCATAATTTTGCTTGTATATATTTATGCATGTGGAATAAATTTTTAATTCTTCTAAAAAATGGCCAGACTGTAATTACAGTAGGTTTTGATCTCAACTTTAAAATTAATTCTAAGCTAGGTTTTTTACGTGTGCTTGATGCTTGTTAACATATGAAATCTAAAAGCGCTGTAGATTACTGAAAGCACAAAAAAGAAAACACAATACACAAAATAAAACAAAGTTGGAATTTAAAAATGATATTATTCTGAAATTGTATGCGAAATCTACTTAACCCTATATTGTATAATGTTGGCTTAAGGCAAAAATCTAGAAATGTTGTCTAAAAGTGCACAATGTAGCATTTTAGCAACAATTACCTCAGTGCTAAATGATGAAATAATCTCCTCTGTTCCCAGTAGAACAAAGATTCATTTGGTTTTTTCATTACTTCCTGACACATTACAGCAAATGGACTGACTTATGCGGGGTGTTGATTTTTCTTAATTGGAGTGTTTTGCAAGACCTTTTTTCACATATTTCTTTAAGATATGTTGATATATATTTTTTTCTTTGTTTATAGATGTTTTAGGAATATTTTAGTGAAAAAAATATTGTATGCATCATAGCTATTTTGATAATACCAACCAAGTGTTTGTTGCCTCAGGGCAACATTGTGCCATAAAGCTATGATTAGTGTCTAATAGTGAACTTGCATTCTACCCGTTTTTATGTACCTAAAATTGCACTTTATGCCATAATATATTGATAATACCCCTTTAGAACTAATCTGTTTCAATGCAACTTGTTTTTTACATTAATAGATATTGGTTTAGATGGATGATTTTATTTATTTATTTATTTTCTTTAGATATGGGTCCTAATCTATTCTATGGAAAATGCAAGCCTCTAAATATTCCAGATGACAGTTCTGAATACGAATGCTTATCGTCTGAAAGTGACGATGAATCTACTACATCTATAGAACCTATAGAACCAGATTGTGAAGAAACTGAAGATGCTGATGATGACTCTGTCAAGATGGAGACTCAACAAAATCAAAGAAATTTCACTTGGAAAACCAATTTGGACGAAGAAACAATAGTTGAACCTCAGTTTATTGGATCAATTCAACCTGATTGTACAGAAGTAAAGAAGCCTGTCTACTACTTCAGGAAAGTTATAGATCAAGCTTATGAAAGAGTCGAATAAATATGCGATTCAAACTGACCCATCTAAGTCCTTAAAACTTGAGAGAAATGAGCTTGAACAGTTCATTGAGTATAATTAAAATGCCAAGAGCAAGGCTATATTGGAGTCAAAAACTCCGTAAAAACAACAATGAAGGATGGTGTGGAATTGAAGGCAGTGAAGTGTACAACAATAGTCAATTTACTTTGCAATTATGCTTCTGCAAACCCCAGAAAATAATAAATAGATGGAATTCGAAAGATTTTAAAATGTATATAAGCAAATATTTGATGAAGAAGGGAAAACTTCGGGGGCTAACAAAAAACGAAGACCATCTCTTGATGAAATCATTGATGATAAATTGAAATCAAAAGAAAAAAAGGGCCTGCAGAACCAATTCTACCTAAGCCAATTACGAACGAACAACATTGGACATTGGCCTGACATAAAGGAGAAAAAAGGCCGATGCAAACTGCCAGGTTGCAAGGCACACCAAAAGTTTTCTGTGGCAAGTGCAATTTGTGTTTTACAGCAAATTCCAATTGCTTCAAAATGTTAAATGAATAAATTTTATGTATGATTCAGGTTTTCATTTGTGGAAGCACATAGTAGAATTTACATAAAGTTGTTCAAATATTAAACTTTTTGCTAAATTTGCTTAACTGTAAGTTCAATTATATCAGCCAATATTTTTCTCTTATTGCACATTGTTGCCTTAGAGCAAAAAACCTATATTTTACTAGTAAAATTTTTTTTACCAAAAATTGAAAATTCATGCAATATAGGGTTAAATAAGAAAAACTATCGTACGAAAATGCCTATTGTTGCACTTGGAATTAAAAATAAGCAAAAGGAAGGAAGTGATACCTTTGTGTCGTTAGTGTAAACTAATTGTGAAGTTGTGTGCGAAGAAAAGACATCGACGAGAAACTTAACAACCGAATTCGATGTGTGTTTCTTTTTCTTATCATTGCAAAACGGCAAAAGAGGATCAGTGAGTCTGTTAAAGTGAGAGATAACTTCTGCTAGTACCAAATCCGAGATTCCATGCTCCGCTTGCCTAAACAGTACGTTTTAAAAAGATATAGCATTTGCATTCTTTCAAATTAAATTTAGGCTCATTCGAATCCTTTTATTGTTGCCAACGTTTTTCAAATAGAATCATTGCTAAAATGTTTTAAAACTAAAACTTCTTGAAGCTGGCTAAAATTGCATCACGGAAAAACGCACAGCTGCAGATAAAAATCCTGCAAAACAGTAGAACAAAATAAAAGGAAGGCGCCATGTAGTTCATTTAACTGTATGTTTTGAAAGGATAGTCCCATTAAAAGCACTCGACTGTATTTGTTAAAATATTAATCTAAACGCAACATTGCATTTAAATGTATGCATAGAAAATCGCTCTTACATTGATCATGTTGTACATGTGACGCTTTGTGAACTGAAATATGAAAAACAATACCATCTTGTGCAGTGTGATATACAGTAGACTCCTTAAATAGATTTCTAATGCAAACACCGCAAGCTCTCTTATCAATGTAAAGCTAAGCCAAGAATTTATGTTGATTTACGTAAATGTGTACAAACAAAAAGACTGTTAAATAACGGTAACGATAATTGAAAAATTTAGCAGCACATCGGGTCGGTGAGCTAATGTAGTGGAAGAATTTGAATAAAAACCATTTCTATTACATGCTTGTCTGACGTTTTACTGACCCGTTGCCACATGGGAAAATTACTATAGAATATTGAATATAACGCTATAGTATACAAATATTTATTGAGTGAATTTTTTACTAAACGCTTAAGTTTAGAAGAAGTCTTTCTAGAAGCTCATTTTATAACCTTTAACATGTTTTTTCAGTATTCTTGTATTTATGACAAGTTGGAAAATAAATGTTCATTAGTTGAAGTAAATGTTAAAAATGTTGAAATNTAGATTTCTAATGCAAACACCGCAAGCTCTCTTATCAATGTAAAGCTAAGCCAAGAATTTATGTTGATTTACGTAAATGTGTACAAACAAAAAGACTGTTAAATAACGGTAACGATAATTGAAAAATTTAGCAGCACATCGGGTCGGTGAGCTAATGTAGTGGAAGAATTTGAATAAAAACCATTTCTATTACATGCTTGTCTGACGTTTTACTGACCCGTTGCCACATGGGAAAATTACTATAGAATATTGAATATAACGCTATAGTATACAAATATTTATTGAGTGAATTTTTTACTAAACGCTTAAGTTTAGAAGAAGTCTTTCTAGAAGCTCATTTTATAACCTTTAACATGTTTTTTCAGTA
Organism: Hofstenia miamia; assembly: GCA_900660155.1. Lineage (NCBI taxonomy): Eukaryota > Metazoa > Xenacoelomorpha > Acoela > Hofsteniidae > Hofstenia > Hofstenia miamia. The sequence goes on along the minus strand of CABFPE010000021.1, from coordinate 1,609,863 downwards.
TTCTTGTATTTATGACAAGTTGGAAAATAAATGTTCATTAGTTGAAGTAAATGTTAAAAATGTTGAAATGTCTAAGTATATATATTTGACCAGCTGACGAGCAAAAGAATTTTACATAAAATACATTTTTGTTTGAAAATTTCTGGAAGCAAAACCTTTTACATGTGTGTACAACTGCAAAGAATTTAAAATATGTTTTTTATAGAAATATTAGGGAAACAACTCCATTTGGGAGAAAAAGATTGAATGTCGAAAATTTGGCCATAAGTATCGTAAGAATGAAATTATCTGCAATTTCCTTCAGGCTTAGTCTAACGTACATATCACCAATAGATATTTTGAAACTGATGAGTCTGTATTGTTTCAAAAGGGCATGTAGATCTTGCTTTAGAATAAAGCATTGCTTGTCCTAAAACCAGATTGCGAAACGAGTGACTTTTTTTGACTCGCCACTCGACCCGGGCCGTCCAACAATGACCTGCGTTCAGACCCTTTTAACACTGACCTGATCAAAGAACGATTATTGGCATAATACACAAAATGTTAACATAAAAAAGCATCAAAAACAATAATACGAAATCTAAAAAATACAAAAATTAGTGAAATCCTTAAGAATTGCAAAGATTCAAGTGCTTAACTTTTTATATTGGTTCTCAAATCTGATAGTGTTCTTCTGCCCCAATTGATTATAAATGACCCGTGACACGATCTGTCTAATTTTACACCAACCCATTTCCCATCCTACCTAAATCCTTATTGTGGGTTTATTTACTTTCCAAATGTTTTCAAATTATATTGATATGGAAATTCTAAACAGATATCATCATTACAAAGACTGCTGATAACATGCATCAACGAATTTTGAACAAAACAACAAACCAGCAAAACAATTAAGCATGCTGACATGAGCCATTTGAAAAATGATTTTACTCTAATGAAATAAGAAAGAGAGTTATGTATGAGTACTTTGATCAACCTACCTAATCGATGCTTGATCTTAACGATACAATTCACCCTATGCAATGAAAATCACGAAAATTATTATGATTCCGACTCCTAAACTGAGAAATCGCATTGATGCATTATATCGCAAGAATTATACTAGTAACTAATATTAACTACAGAATTCGAAAAGTCACTAGTGCCTAAAGTATTTATCATGATTGGAATTTCAAAAAGATATCTGAGATACATCGGAAATGTAAGAAACAAAAGGCGGTCTTCTAAAAACAATCAACATTTAATCACATTCATGTATATAACAACACATGGTGAGCTAGAAGTAACCAACAAAAAACTTCAAAACTGTGTCATGCTGTAATTTCAATTTTTGTAGCAGGTTGTTCGCTACTGATCAACGTGACCTCTGGTGGAAACCAGAAGGTCAATGTTCGGAGAAGATTGAACAAGAAATTCGGAGAAAATGAAGTAGTTGTCGTGTCCCAATCGTTTCAGCCCAATGATCTATGTCGTTTGAGGAATTATTAAAAAAAGAATTTAGGCAGGAAAGTGACACTACAAATATTGAAAAATTCTATTCGGGCAGCTTGATCATAACTTTTGACAGAGATATTGTTCCAGAATTTCAGACCGAGTTTTCAGCGCATGAACGATGTTGGGGGACATTTTGAAAATAATCGCAAATGAAACTTAAAAAAACTCTTTCAGAAGAGTGCAAATTTAACTGAAGTTAAGCAATTCAGTTCATTTTGTAGATAGTCTATCACGAATAGTCTAAAATATCCATTAATCAAGTTAGAATTCGCCCCATGACAATGTCAACTTTGTATTTGAATTTCCAAATTTGTGTAGAAGTTGCCTCATTTAAAGTCTTCTTTTTATAATAGCTTTATATTTGAAGAATTGTTCATAAAAATCTATGGAACAGTGAAAATCATTGACTTCTCAAGTTGACTTTAGGTCCCCTTTGCCTATTTCATTGAAAATTGCTTTATCTGGAGAGACTAGAGATGAACCTGGTGAAGGTTGATTATTGTCAATAAAAGTTCCCGCAAAATCAGTTTGAATTCATTAGGGAAGGGAATGTCTCTATCTTTTAGCTTGATTATTCAAATAGCAAAAGGTATTGTAATGATGCTGTGTTCAATTAATCAAGTAAACATCCAGCAACGTCGTGATATTAAACAAATTTCCGTAGATTATATTCGCCGACTTGCTTTTTCAGTTGGAATTGGATATAGTAACTGAATATTAGCAAATCAGATTTCGTCATTTTATGAGAATAATTCATTGTTGTTTTAGATAGCAGTTATTCATGGTTTTTAAATTCTATAAAAATGTAGGCAAACAGCAGAGGCGCGTTTATTTTTAAAACGGGGGAGGGGCTGACACCCATTTTTACAGAAAAAATAAACAAAAAGTTTTTTGAACAAATGTAAATTTACACAATATGCAATCGTCTGTTTTTAGCAGCAAATCGATTGATGACATCTTGATTTAAAGTTAACTATTTTCAATTTTTAAGAAAAGAGAACATTTTAATTGTGTTGCCAGTCTCTGAGGATTGCTGTCAAATTTACTGGAATGAAATAGCAGTTACGTGGACAGATGCACTTGAAACTTGCTGATTACGCGTCAAATTATGCTGTAAACTTGAATCAAACGCGAAGATTGTGCGGAATTGTTCTATTAAATTTCAAGCATTAAAGAAGAAACCCAACCAAGCTTTTAAGTTTTTTCTTCCTAATTTCGCATACCATCTGAAAGCAGTTTGTTATAGAAAGTGAAGGCCCTTTCAAAGGAGTGTCAAAATTCTTAGTGATCCGCGAGCTTCTTCAAGCTTGGCAATGTATCTTAATAACAAAACCAAAAATATTCGATAACTTCAATTTCAGATTACAGGTTCACACGAAGAGTATTTTTTCCTATGATTTTGCTAAGTTTCAAGCAAATTCTTTGAACTTCTCGTTTGAACTTGAACTAGAATCTAACATTGCAATTTTATACTCTCAGCCAGTGGCATCGCAGCAACTTGAGAGACAGTGGATTCCTTTAATAATATTGTACTGCTACTACTACAGTTCCCATTGAAAATCTACTGTGATTACATGTAATAAAGATCTTGTTAAACTCATATATCTCCACAGATTTTGCAAGTTTGTGACTCATACCGAAGTATAGTTGTGCATCACCGAGGTTGACACCGTTACCGCATCGCGTAAATCTCTATTGTATTGTAAATCTATCCTAGTTCTCGATTGCATTTAGTTCACATTCTGTACATAAATTAAAAATTTTAAACGAATATTAACAAAATTTAGTTGTAGAGCGCTAGGCACTATACACCGTTAATAGCATACAAATTAATGCTCTGAAATAATGAATACACAATGTCGCAATGAAATTAGCGTTTACATAACCACTAGATGTCTGATAATTATTGGCTGGGATCAACATAACTATTTTTTAACATCACCTACTCACCTCATGATTGGTATCAGTGACATACATATAGATGGTGAATCAAAAGTAACTAGAAACATAAAAAGAAATTAACTTATCAGTGGAACAACCAGTTTGCATAAAATTTTAACCTAATACCAAGAAAACGTCAATGTTTAATTTCTATGGTTGAGCATCATGTTTTTCCAAACTTTTCTTTCAAGCATCCATGAATCGATCTCCGTACACAAATCCACTTCAACGTTTTTTGTTTCCTGAGTAATGATAGCTTTGAGATCTAAGATTGATTTTGTATTATGTGCATGCACATTATTCTTCAGTTAAGACCATAAAAAGTCAAAACGTGTCAAATCACAGGTTTTGAGCTGGCCACTCGATTGGTCTTCTACGTCCAATCCAATGATGGGGAAATGCAGAATTTATGTATTTTCTCTCTCTCTCTCTCTATATATATATATATATATATATATATATAATGCGTTGCGTAATTTAACACGGGCAAAACAGTGCACTGAACGTGACCCGCTTTTGAGGGAACACACAGAATAGTGTTCGAGTTGAGTTACTAGTTTTGTTCAGGACTAAATTAACGAAAGTCACAACTTATATGATGAGCCCATTGCTTGCTAATGTGTCTTAAATTTTAAAGCTGGTCGCGTTCAGTGAAAACTGCATGTAATGGTAGAAAACGTAAAATGTCTATGCTAGATAGTGAGGTAACTAGATTTTCATGAGGTAGTCCATGAAACAACTCAAAGAAAATGAATTAACTCAATATTTCTCTGTGATGAAGATTTATTTGTTTTCAATAATTTCATCTGCATTGTTATTACCATTCATTCTTTTCTTAATTTGTTTTACATAAATATTTTCTTGTTGAAATCTGCTACATTTTGTATTAAGTACCGGGTAGAGAATTACCTTCCAAAATAGATCTATATGTAGCATTACTATAGCTTGTCTATATAAATTTTGTGTTTAGCAAAAGTCACCAAGCATACTTTAAAACAAGTATGCAATAAAATTCTCAACATATTTTTAAAAAATTTACATAATTAATTTTATAAAAGCTTGTGCCGTTTTTGTAAAAAATTCTCCAGAATTTTAATTTTATGCTTGAAAATAAATCCTGCACAGTCGCATCACTCAAGTTTTATTATTTTTGATTAATTGAGTGAAACAACTTTCAGTTTGTAACGTTAAAATTCCTGTACCTAAAGCTAAAAACGTCCTAAATCGAATGAGGATTTCAAAAAATCAATCAATGATTCTCTCTTCAATTTCCATTCAGGATGACAGATTTGTGCTGCCTTCCTTTCAGTAGAATCTATTATCACTTGGAAGATTCTATGTTTTTATTAATAACTGCAACGGCAGATGACACTCGTAGAATATTTTGTTGAGTGCAGACGAAGAGGGGGTTGACCCATTTTTTGAGGTTATTTAACCCTCATCATCATATTTGTCTGAGCCTTCTTCATAACAATTTGAAGAGGAATCTTCATCACAAATATATTCTTCTTCGCTATCATTACACAAATCACTTACTTTTTCATTACTAAGGCAACGCAAAAATAGCACATGAAATTCTAAAATGTAACCTAGCGATGTGAAAAAATGCATTTATGTGGCAAAATACACAAACTTTCTTATTCGAGCATAAAAATAAACCATATTGCTAAATAAACAACACATATTTTCATGGACAAAATAGCCAATTTTTAGACAAAATTCTTCCAGAAGGCCATAACTAATATTCGATGCATTTCTGCCACTACATGAAAATATTACACAACTTTTCTGATTGAAATGACCTTAGAACTGAAATGTGATGAATGTCTAAGCTAAATTTTAAACATAAAATAGCTACAGCCAACTGTTGGTTTAATGCAAAATGCGATACTTTTCGTCATGATCGTCGATACATAATTTGGAGATATCGTGACAGCCCCAATTCGCACAATAACAAATCTTGTCATTACATATAATTATTCAAAAGCAGGTGTCAAAATGCACTTCTTGAATTTTTAAAAACTATATTTGAATACATGCAATGTAATAAATTTATTTTTAGATTAAAATACAGCAGATTTCAAAAAGTTTACGATTTGTATAACATGTGCTTGCTAAAGCAATAAACCGTAAACACTTCTACAGAGTACGGAAATGTGGAAAATTAACAAACATTTGTTTCACTGCGAGTTTGTCAAGAGAATTCACGTGTAACAAAAGCACAGCGCTTTAGGAAAATGAATACTTTGACAACTGTTCACATAAGGCGCGATAAATATCGGAGATTAACAGAAATTTCGAACTTGAAGAACTAAAAGCAGTAAAATGTTTTAAAATGCGTATGAATTATCAAAATCCCTTGCTATATATATATATATATATATATATCATGCTGTTACACCTCTTAAGTACAAATATTTCATTAGAATAGATAGGCAACGTTCATCTCTCTCTTCAAATATAACAAATTTCCTAATCTCATTTTACAAGTATTGAGCTCTTCTTGAAAACAAATCTGGACAAATAACCACGTAGGGCAGATTCAGATCATTAGACTGGTCAGCTTTAACGCCATGCTTTAGGAGAATGAATTTTCATTGCGAGTATTCACAGACTGCACAGTAAAACGGAAGTGTTGAACTTTTCTTATCTCAGGTTATAACCTGAAACTTGCAACTAGAGATCAATCTTTTGGCATGTATATTGGCATACTATATAGAAATAAGTGAATCAAAACCGTATGATTTTGACGCACTCAATTGTTTCTTTTTAAGCGGAAATGTAATTGACTTATTTTGGATCAGAATGCCAAAGATTTATATGCACATAAATACTTTGTAGTACAACGGCTCACCCTGTGTGGTATGATATGGCAAAAATACACGCTGAGCAATACCAATTTAGATGTGTGTGAATAAAACAATGTGTTTGCAACATTACTCCGATTTTCTGCTTCTTTAGGCCAGATTATAGTTGGCGGATAATAATCACCTTCCGTTTGAATAATCTTAAAATTGGAAAAAACTCAGAAAGAAATTTCTTCTCACACTTTGATAGAGTCGATTGAATCTAAATGTGAAATTGTTCACATTTTTGATAACGAGGGGTCAGGCCGACTCTATTAGAAATACATTGCGCTAAGCATCAATAAAACTTCCATGTTGCACATGGGACTTTCCATGTCCCGATGCAAGGACGAGCCAATTAGAATGCTAATTATAAATCATCAATAAGCGTATTTGGATGCGATATATATGTTAATAAATAGCGCAAGCAATTAGTATTCCTCTACTAAAATAAACTGTAGTCTATCTCGGCACACTGGTTAAAGGTAGTGAGAATGAGGTATGCAACTTTCTCACTCACATATGCAACGGCCATTACTTGTTATAAAATAAAACATGTTTTTACTGTACTGAGTGAATATCCCATGAGATGGATAAAATTTACAGTATTTTTCGAGGAAACCTATCTGAGCAGAAACTGAAATCCTAGCTATGTTAAATAATATTGTTATCCACCTGAAACTATCCTCTGAGTGCCTTAATGTCCGTCCGCAGTTCGAATATAAATGAGTAAATTAATTAGTACATTTAAAAAATCACATGGTATCTCACTGAGATATTCATTTGAGTGGACATTAAAGGTGCGTTCAGACGAGAACCTTTTGATGCGCATCTTTTGATGAAAGTACGTTCAGACGAGCATATTTTTGATGTATGTTTTTTTGATACATCTATCAAAATTTGGGAGCGTTCAGACGAGCGTCTTTTTGATCTATGCTAATTTGAACGATGTGCGTTCAGACGAGCATTACAGTAATCTCCCGCTTAAGTCCGCACCCGTTTAAGTCCGCATCCCAGTTAAGTCCGCAAAAAAATCTCAAAAAATCGGGATTCAAGTTTATCAAAAAGAATTTTTTTTCACTTTTTGTACAATACAACTTGTCAAAATCTGCACGAGTACTATGCACTCTGCTATATAATGTCACAAGAAACTAAAAGCACAACAAACGCATTGACAACAGTAAAGGTATTTAATGTCATTTCTAATGTTCACTGATGTTTAAACATATCATGCATCGTCAACTGCTGCATATTTTGCACATTTTTGTGCTTTGCTTCCAGTGCTACACGACGTAGAGTTTTTTGAAAACTTTCAAATGTCCTTCTCAAATTGTCGTAACTATCTCCTGCTATGGCTTGCACATCTTGGCACAACAACTGGTCCTCAATTTCGAGCGTCTTTTTATAAAGGTGTTCAAAGCCACCAAAAATTACGTCGGTCTCCATTGATGTGCAGTCATCATTTTCGCCAGTGTCATTGCTTGATTCTTTGG